>JAHWFO010070218.1:1287486-1384756 GCA_023313115.1 Rhysida immarginata | reverse complement strand
GGTGGCGGCATTTTTATTTCTGTTCATATCTCAGTTATCGTTCATATTTGAACCCATGTTCATAGGACGTTTTGTGTTTATCTTAACCTCTATAATACCCCCTTTAAGTATTTTACATTCGATGTAAATCACCCTGTATAAAGGCCTGAGAGCCTCTTGTTGTGTATCCTGAAGAAGCCGGGAATAAATGGCGAAACTAGTCGATAATTCTGTTGTCCACCTTTTATACTGTAAAGCCACCACTCACTTCGTTAGTAAGAACAGTATTATGATCCCTACTCTTTCCGATTTTTTTTCATTGTTCACAGATCGGATTCTAAATGCTTAATATGTAATCATGTCTTATCGGGGAAAAAATATAATTCTAACTGACATCGAGAAAATTGTCACATTAAAACGAAGGAAATAAAATGGTAAGCTGCCTCGTTTTTTTTTGTTTTTTTTTACAATGTCGAATTGATAATTAGCAACTCGACTTTAAGGAACTGATCAACATAATGTGCAATAGAGGGGTAAGGAAGATTACCGCGTGCACGGGCGCTGCCCGCGGACAGAAATCTTGGACAGCCCTGCTTTAGACCTATGTTTTAAAATTTCCCTTGCCCTTGACGTAGAAGCTCTAATAACCTCCTGCTCTGTGTTCAGATGTTTCCAATGCCCGGATAGCTTTTTATCTTTCTGTTGCAAATTTCACTGGTCAATACTCGTTCTTTCTCTTTTTTTGCCAAACACACAAATTTTCGGAAGTCGTCTGGACGTTTTTAGAGAGCTCAAGGGAGACCCGTGTGATTCCTTACCCTCCTCGATAAACACTGCCTTATCCATGTCCTGTCATTGCATAATCATATTTATGCTCGTTGTTAATAACTCGTTACCCCCCTCCCTAAAAGAGGTTAATATAGTTAATTATGTAGTGCCACACAAGTTAATGTGTTAAGTATACAGTGCAACCCAGGTTATATGTTAAAAAAATCTTCAACCCCCCTTTCCCCCCCCCCCTTAGGAGTTGAATTTCGAAAAACCCCTTCTTAGTGCTCACTTACAATTTGTAAAGAACTTCTATACAAAATTTCAAGTTTCTAGGCCTTATGATTTAGGCTGTGTGTTGATCACTCACTCACTCACTCACTCACTCACTAAGTCATTTTCTTCTTTTATTAAGCGAAGATTTGTGTGACAGATGACCTGGCAAGTAGCTCACTGATAATTTAAAAATACCATAACTTCCAGTATTGTCTGCGCCTGCTGAGAAGTAAACAAGGGCACACTTTAAAGATAGGGAAAAAGAATTTAGCAACGGATATTTTTCAGAGAGGTCAACGCCATTAACATCAGAGACACTAACACGTGATTTTTCCATGGCTCTTCCTGTTAAGTAAAAAAATTATATACAGTTTGTATCTCTACATTTGTTACAAACGTCGGAGGTTGATTCCTGAGATCACAACAAGAAAGAATGTCTTTATGAACATACGTCCTTCAAAGCGTTGTTACTTAGTTGTATATGACGGCATCGCAGGATGTACATTAGCCAGATGCTCAAATTGGTCGCCGTGAGCAGCAAAGCTTGGGTGGCAACACCTCAACATGGACTGGTGAAACCGCTCAAAGATACATGTGTCTTGTCGAACAGGTACCACACTTTTCATGTAACTCCACTAATAAAAGTCCACTGGATTAAGGTCAGGAGACCGGGCACGCCAATGCACTGGATTTCGATGCACATCCACCGTCGTGGGAAGTGTCATCATAAAACTAACGTACATTCAAATTGAAGTACGTTGGAACACAATCATCCATGAACCACATCTGTGTATATAAGCATATAACTCAGTAACAACGCTTTGTAGGAAATACGTTAATAGAGACATTAGTTCTTGTTTTGATACTAAGAATCACCCCCTCCCGATATTTGTTACAAAGAGTAGAGTGAATTTTCGTATATTTAATAAAAGATTGGGCTAATTTTTTAACTGATCCCTCACTTATTTTTTTTTTAACTAACTGATGAAAATTATTTTGAACGATTATTGTGAAATAATTTGGGTTTTATTTCTCAGTTCAGGTTTTATTATCTCATTTTAATTTTGGTTAAATTGTTTTCAACCCGAAACTGCATATTCATAGACAACGCGATAATCTTAAAATTTGTTGTTTATGCGTGGATAAATCGATATCAGTGGTGTTTCTGATATTATAATCGTAGTTTGTAATATTAGAAAAACCACTGATCAAAAAATATTTTCATAAATTTCTGCACTCATATTTTTTAATCGTCATGTAACGTGCCCAGTACACGGTTTTTGATTACACTGCTTAAGACTGCTAGTTTAATTAGGTTACAAGCAATTAATTATTATTTTAAAGGTAATAATTTATGAAAGGACTCAAATGACCCATTCTTGTAAAAGATCGAATGAAAGAATTTACCAAAAGCTCCAGTTTGGCAAGTTTCCTTCTCTGCTTAGCCTCCGAGGTAGATTGAGGAGAAAACGCTTTAGGATCCACTACATCCATTCTCGCTCATGTAATATTAATTTTAAAATCACATCCTCAATAGCCACTTCCTTAAAGAGCTACGTCGAGCTCAAGACGCAATAGATATAGTTTAAATATCGTTTTCTCTGAATCACCCTCCCCCCTCTTCGGAACATTTCTAAACATCTTTAATCATCGAAATGTGTAGCTTTAAGCGTGGGAAAAAAAGGGGACAAGAAAGAAGGAAAAGAATAAAAATAGCAAAGAAAGCAGAATAAAAATGTTGGAACGTTTCGTAGCCGTAAAAAAATGCGGAGCAAGTTGAAGAACAGATGGCGAAAATTGCATCAGACCTGTTTTTCTCAAACTCCACCCTCTCTTCCCCCTTTCTCTCTCTTTTTCCCTATGGGAAAATGCGGTTTCCTTTATAAAGAATTCTCTCACACGACATTAGAAAGCTCTTCTGTTTGAATGTATAATTAAGTAAAAACACACTGACTAATACTTTTATTCAGTTTTTTAAAGTCCATTTTTCTTAGAATAAATGTGCTTAATAATCACATTCTCGAATGATTTGTGTTTCCGGAAAAACTTATTTTCTTTCTAAAGAATTCAGCCCTCCGTGCCTTTGACTTTGAAAAAGACACTCACGCACAATAGACAAATGAATAGAAAAACTAAACAGCTGTTCAAATTTATAAGATATTGATTTATTAATTAAAAATACAAAGAGAGCCTTATCATAAGATTTAGTCTTTTAAAATGTTAGAGCCCTTCTGATAGATTCGGTTTGAATTTGCCTTTTATAACGATGATTCACAAATCTTCGCGAATTTTAGTTTTGGTAATTTATCAATGCTAATGGATGTGATAGAGTTACCTGATAAAATGTTCTAAGAAGAAATAATTAAAAATACTTTAACCTTCAGTTTATTAATTAATACACACTGCTCTAGTTTTCTAGGCTCGAAATAGATTTTGTTTAATTTATGGACGAAATTGTGAGGTCAACAAATCAAATCCTCAAAGTCTTTGTAGTAATTCTTGTTATGGAAGGAAAAGTAGCTTCCTTTACGGTGGCACATACTAAAATAAGAATTTGTACAGATCATCAACTTTTCAACTAATAAAAACAGAGCTGTGTATAAAATAGCCAATAAGCATATCCTGAAAGTTACAGAACTGTCTCACCCTCGAAATATATTATGAGGTAACCCCAATTGTCGGTAACGATTCATAGCCGTGGCGTGTCGGTGACCTTGGCGTTGTTGTCTTTCACCCAAAGATTCATTTAACCGCCTTTGTTTACGTCTTTCCATTTCTGTTTCGCGTCGTTTATTTGCTCTCGTTTCACTTTCATTTCTTCCTGCGACCCCCTCATTAGCCGTTTCCTTCGTTAATGTCTTTTTGTCTGACTCCTCTCCAATACTGATTCAAAAAAATTGATCGATCTCCAAACACTTCTTATTTAGAATAATAAAAAAAAAACAGAAAAAAATCAAAAAGAATTTATTTGCTTCTTATTTACTCTGGTTAAAAATAAAAATGCATTCACCGAATATTATTTTTGGAGCATGCCTTGGATGCTGTTTCGAAATAACATCAATTTGAAGCGTGAAGTTTGCTTTATCCACGCATGTTAGTAGTTCTTTTTATATCACATTTGTTTGTTGTTTTTCAAGCATCAAATAAAACATAGGCAAACAACAAATTCGCACCATTTTTCTTTGTGAATTTAAATTAGGGCTAAAAGCGACAGAAACAGCTCGCAATATTAGGCAAACATTAGGCGAAGGAATTGTGAATGACCGGCTGGTTCAACGTTGGTTCAAAAAATTTCGTGCTGGTGATGAATTCCTCAAAGATGAGGACCTCAGGCGATTATTGACACTGATGTGTTGCGAAAAATATTGAAGCCCATCCGCGTTAAACTTCTCTAGGATAGGCATCTCTCAGCTCAGTGGTTGGATGCAGGAGAAGCCCCAAATCATTTCCAAAGTCAAATCAGCACCCACAGAAGGTTATGGTGTTTGGCGAGTGGAACCATCCACCACAGCTCCTTGAAACCGGCTGAACCAAAAACAGCTGCAAAATACTGTCAAGAAACTGGCAAAATTGTTTTACATGAAAAATTGCGGCATCAAAGTCCACATTGGTCAATCGAAAGGGAGAAAGTCTTTCGCATGTTACTGCGAGAACACACATTGCAAAAGTGACCGTAAAGAAACTCAACGAATTGGGTTATGAAGTTTTGCCTCATTCCGCCTACTCACCCGATTTGTTGCCTACTGATTACCATTTTTGCAAGCATCTCGATAACTTTCTGAAAGGGAAGATTTTCAGAAACCAGGAAGCTGCAGAAATAGCCTTCAAAGCATTCGTGGATTCCAGAACTCTAGAATTTTATGTGACAGGCATATATAAACTTGCGTTGCATTGGCAGAAGTGTGTTTGAAGAAGCGTCTTTGAAGAACAATCATTGTGAAAATGTTTAATCTTTGTTAAGGTATTTACTTTTGCTTTTGACAAATAAAAACGACATTTTCCATGCACAACCTGATACATTGACGAATATTTACACTAATTGTTATGGTGAACATACAAAAATGGATGATCTATTACCATAGGCAACCAACATAAGTCGTTAATGTTGCATCGGCCTCGGTGGTTCAGTGGTTGCGTGATCACCTATGGTGCCCTAGGACGCGGGTTCGACCCCGGTCGAGGACGACGAGGAATTTTTCAGGGCGAAAATTCTGAGATCACGCACTTCCTTCGGAAGGGAAGTAAAGCCGTTGGTCCCGTGTAGTCGTTTGCCGGCTGCACGTTAAAGAACCCTTGCGAGGCAAAATTTGCGGCCTCTATAACGCCGTCCTGAAATGACCATGGCAGTTGAAAAGGACGTTAATACCAAAAACAAACCAAACCAAACCGTTAATGTTGCAAATGTAAATTTACTTTTACCAAAGAGTGTGGCAAAGCAAAATGAAATACCAGTACGTTGAAACCAGAACAATTTTCACAAAGATAAAACCAGTATCTCAACATTAAAAAGAAGGGAAATGGAAAATTATCAAATATGTTTGATTATCCGTGCAAATTATTTAAATTATATAAGCTTAGCATCGAATAAGTGGCCTTGAAAAAAAAACAAATTTTTTTGAAACTAAAATTATAATAAAATGTCTTCTCGGCTAACGTCAAAAAGTAATCGCCGATAAGCTTCCGATAAACTTCCTTAGTTTATATTCTAATCATCATATTCTTATATTCTGAGTTTAAGTTGTATAGTATCGTATCGTACAATGTTGTTGTCCCTGTAATAGGAGTATTATTATTATTATCATTGTTTGGGGAAGCCAAACTCGGATCAAGTCCGGAAGCCAATCCCAGAGGGCCAAAGCCCAAGGGACTCAAATGTGAGGGAGGGAAAGTTATGCACTCATGGGAGTATTGATGTTTGGGTGTAGGAATTTCCTTACTATGTGACAGGTGTTTAGAATTGTGGCTTTTTGTAAGGTTTTGTATAAGTGTGGGTTTAAATTTAGTGTTGACAGGCTTTTGTGTAGCGAGTGTGGAATAACCCCAGTGGCAGAGAGAACGATAGGAACAATGTGTACTCTGTTAACTCCCCAAAGGCGTTTTATTTCATGTGCAAGATCCGTATATTTAGTGATTTTGTCAGTGTATGTCTTTTGTAAATTGTGTGTTGGGGATGGAGATATCAATTATGTAAGTCACTTTGTTTTGCTTATCTACTAGTGTAATGTCTGGTCTGTTATGAGGGATAGTTTTTGTCAGTGATTATAGCTCTGTCAAAATTTAGTTTATGTGTGGTGTTCTCTAAGACAGTGTCGGGGATATATTTATAGTAAGGTGTGTGAATGTCCCTTAGCTTGTGTATCTTAGCTAGATGTTGATGTATGATGTTGGCTACCTGGTTATGTCTGTGTAAATAATCTGTCTGCGTGAGTATTTTGCAACTGGATATGACGTGTTGGATGGTTTCCTCTGCGTTATGGCATTTCCTGCAAGACCCGTCAGTCGATTCTTTGATAATATGTTTTCTGTAGCTTTTAGTGTTAATAACCTGTTCTTGTATGGCAATCATGGTTCCTTCAGTTTCCCCAAAGAGACTCCCTTCACTCAACCAAAAGTTCGACGCTTTTTTGTCGACGTGTGGCTGGTTGAGGTCAGAAGGATGTCTACCGTGGAGTTGCTTTCCGAGCCATGATTGAAGTTTAGTGCATGTTGTAGGAATGTTATGGGTGCTCTGCATGCTGTTCAGATTCAGAGGTGTGTATTTTGTATCAGCCATGCAGACTGCTTTGTGTAATTGTGATGTGTGTTGTTTAGAGTAAGAGCATTCTCTGAGTGACTGAGTCTGTTTCTGGTGTAGATCTGTTATGTCTATAAGACCTCTGCCTCCCTCTGAACGAGGTAGGGTGAGTCTTTCAATAGCTGTATGTGGATGGTGCTTTCTGTGCTTTGTAAGCAGTTTACGTTGTTTCCTTTCAAGTCCCTCAAGATCTGTGTGTGTCCACTGTATGACTCCAAATGAGTAGGAGAGTATTGGCGTGGCATAAGTATTGATGGCCTTGATTAAATTTCTGGAATTTAAATGCGTTTTAAGTATTGTCTCTAGCCTATGAAGATATTGTTTAGTGAGTGTATTCTTTATGTGTTTGTGCTCCAGAAGCTTGGCTTGCTTAAATCCTAGATATTTGTAAAATTCGTCATTTTCCATAGCAGCATTGTGATCTGGTTCATCTAATGTGAAGCCCCCTTCCCTGAGTACTCCATTTTCAATGTGAATGGTTTTGCATTTGTCCAACCCAAATTGCATTTGTATATCTTTTGAAAAGGTTTGTGTAATGTCAAGTAATTGGTTCAGCTGTGTTTGTGTGGAGGCGCAGATTTTCATGTCGTCCATGTAGAGTAAGTGTGAAAGCGTGTAGTGGCAGCTTTTATTATGTTTAATTGTGTAGCCGTAAGTTGTGCTATTCAGTCTGTTGGAAAGTGCATTTAGTGCAAGACAAAACCAGAGTGGGCTCAGTGAGTCACCCTGGAAGATGCCCCGGTTTATCTGTATTTTGTCAGTCGTGATGGTTTCACTGTTGAGTGTGAGGTGTAGTGTAGTTCTCCAATGCAGCATTGTACTTTCTAAAAATGTGATAAGTGTAGGGTTTATTTAATATAATATATAATCGTAGTGTATATAAAAGCCATGAGTGTGGGACACTATCAAAGGCCTTTTTGTAATCAATGTAGGCTGCATGGAGGTGTCGATGTTTATTGTGAGTTTGCCGTAGGACCACACTGTCTATCAGGAGTTGCTCCTTACAACCCATATGATTTCTACGGCATCCCTTTTGTTGCTCAGTGAGAATGTTGTTTGTATCTATGTTATTATTATTATTATTATTATTATTTATTTATTTATTTATTTATAATCACTTTCTGGGTGTATTACAACATAATATCGCTTAGTTAAGATTACAGCCACGGTCACAATGATTACATAAGAAAGATGAAAGTGTTTACGTTTCTTAAAATATATATTATTAAAATGCGTGAAATTAAGGATGCATTAAGAACGAGAATAAACAAACATATCAGGAAACATCTGTTGAAATATTTGTAGCAAATTCATATAATTTTTTCTTTAAAAATAAGTTTCGAGTAGTGATCCTCAGATTTTTTGCATATGGATTATAGCAAACTGATTAACATTTCTCAAGTTTTGAAGACGAAAAAATCATGAACACTGATATTATAGTATAGCTTCTGTGGGAAGCAAGAAAGCCAAGATTAAAATTACGCAAAACATCGTTATCTCGACTCTCGAAGAGATTCACTATCATTGGCACCACGAATATGCAATGCCTACTTTATTCTTTTTTAAATTCAAACTCTTGTTGAATGTCTGAAATTAATTTTTAGTCTTTCTGAACTGTTTTCTTGTTTAGTACCATGACGTTTTAGCTTAGTTTTCGTAAAATACCGTCTTTACTTAAGAAATGCTTTCTAAAACTAGATTTGATTGCACGATGACGGCCAAATCAGGGGGGGGGGCCCCCCGGGCAGTTAACATTTGTTAAGAAGACTTACAGGAAACAATAAAATTTGTTTTTCCTGTTTAGACCTTCTATAATATCTCTTTCGAGTGGCCTAATTAAGGTGTCTTGTTTAAGAGAAAACAAATTAAAACAACCAAGCAACCGAAATGCCAAGGACCTATAGGATTTTAAGGAATTCGATGATAAAAAGAGAGCATTTTTATTAAAGAAACCTTTGATTGTTAGATGTGAATGCTAAGAAACCCTTTGGCTACTAAGACAAGGCGTAGTTCTAAAAGAATTATATAGCTCAAAATGAATAAAAGTGAAGTACATTGCTTGACAGTTGCTAAGGAACATGCGCATTCCGCTATTTAGGGGCGCTAGAAAATAATGCAGGACGCGTCAAAACATTCGTTGCTACTCTGTTGTTCGATTTGTATAACTTGAGTAAATAAAATTTTGTAAACATTCCAAGGAGGAGCTTTAGCAGTGAAGCAGAAATACATTTATACATTTTTTAAAAAGAACCCCCCCCCCCCCCCTCTATCCGAATATGGTAAGGCAAGTAGCAGATCCTGCAATCATCTATTTTTACCCCTTTATCTGTTCTTTTTACCTCTCCCTAAGTTTTTTAAATCATAAAATTAATTTTCTCGAGCGTAATATGTAGAAAATGTAAAAAAGCTGGTATTTTCTTTCCTTTCTCATCATTTCCGAACGTTTGATATATCACATGCCATATGTTGCCATAGTTCTATGTGACTGTCGCATGTGAATAAAGCTAAAAGTAGGAGTAGCGCAGTGGAAAATTAAATAACATGCTACAGCGCACTGATTAAATGAAATAAAAGCAATGTTTATTGACAAGATAAATAAAGGTAAAATTAAATAATTAGAAAAATCGTAAACTCCTATCAAAGGCAAACTATGCCAATTAAAAATCAAAACATAAAGGCAATAAATAATTCAAACAATGCAATTAACTTTAACACACCTCTATGTAAAAATAAATAGTATTTAAGCCATAAACTCCTTTCAAACTTAAAGGATTAGCAACATAAATACAAGTGCAAATACATAAGCTGAATCTAGCCTATAATCTAAACAAATACTCTTCAGCTAGAAAGCAATACCAAAAACTTAGATGCTAAAATTGTATAGCAATAGCTTACTGGCTAAACAAATAAACTGTAATACACCAGTCACATAGATATGGCTTAAACTGAAACAGTAATAGAAATGTACAGCTTAATAGCTAACAGTCTAAACCGTTAAACAACAGCTACATAGGTAGACTTAATCTGAAAACAGCAATTTGATTGGGTCGGCCACTAAATCATGAAACCAAAGCAAACCCTACTTTTGTATCCATTAATTAAACTAAATACAAAATGCCATGAAATACTATAAAACTAATAAACTTCAAAATAGTTGCATATACAACCAAAATAGTTAGCACATGTACAAATAAGTATACTCAATACACTCCAGCTAAATAAACACGCAGCCCACAAACCACACTCGTAAAAAGTTCTAACTGCGTGAGTATAGATTTAGCACGTAGTAATTTAGATAGTCTTAAACGGTATAAAGTCCAAAGTCCGGGCAAAGTCGTTATTTTTAAATTTACAAGCAACCGGGAATTAAAGCTTACACTCGAGACAACTTCAATGACGTAACAACTTTAAACAAAGCACGTACATAATTGCATAAAGTTCCGAGTTCTCCTGCTAACTTGTCCATTAAATAAAAGAGTCACTTGAATTCTAAAAATATAACCAAACAAGAATATCACTGATTATGCTTAAGATAAGATACCAAGTAAACTAGTTGACAAAGCTTAAATCCAAAGCATAATGTAGACACTTATAACCGTATAACCTACAAGACATAAAATGCCTAAATTCACCAGTCACAACGGTTTTTTTGACATTTAATAAATATTACTCTACGGATAGGGTAATAACCTTTGCAAATACAGGAAAGCATACGAGGACGAGGAATTGCATTATGCGGCGCATATCACACTAGTAACACCTAATTACGGTGAACCCAAACTCGCCGATAAAATATGCCCGCATTCCGCATGGCCATAAACCACACACTATCATGTCTCCGTACAGCTCTCTGTAAAACAGCTCCTTAAAAGCTGCCTTTATTAATTCGGCTTTGCAGCCCACAATAAAAGACGCACTTACGGCTGCGAAGCAACAATCAGCTATGGAACATCTCGGACCTCGAGAAGGGATTACGAACGCTGCGGAGAAATACAACTCGCTCCGTCGTCTCTCTCTCGCTCCGTCGGCGCAAACCTCCGCCCGCTTGGCTTTCCCGCACGACGTGGCGTTTGCCAACGAAGCAAATGTCGGCTCCGTAGTCGTCTCCGTCGTGGGGGCTTCGGACTTCTCTCTCCCGTTCGGCCTGCCGATGGCATAGCACCAATGTGCTTTTTAGTAGCTTTCGTCGGGAGCACCAACTTCCTAAACTCGCTGTCGGTCGTACCTTTTCTCTCTCCGTCGATCTCCTTCGTCTCTCTCCTCGAGTCCGCACTTGCAAGTCTCTCTTCTCTCATTGGCTCCTGCGTCTTGATGTTGTATCCGATGCTGATGACGTCGCCTCCGTTTTCGCCCGGAATTGTAAAATATTCGAGAGCGAAAACGAGCGTCTATGTCACCGGAATTAACGATGGTATTAGAATTCCGTGACAAAGACCAAGTGAAATTATGAAGAGGACGGCCTGACATTATAAAATAAATAAGTAGCTCCATTCTTCCGCTACTTAATATTATAGATTATGAGCACTTGAGCAAGATGAACGCGCGCGCCGATGTCAGTAATGCTTAAAAGATGAACAGAAAGTAACAATGTATTCCTTCTTGACAAATCGATTGTTATATGACATGCCATTATCTTGGTGTTCTTTGCACTCACTGTTTTAGCACGTGAATTCGACTTGAAGGGGTCCACGAAAAATTCTGAAAAGTTGATACGGCCGAGC
Organism: Rhysida immarginata; assembly: GCA_023313115.1. Lineage (NCBI taxonomy): Eukaryota > Metazoa > Arthropoda > Chilopoda > Scolopendromorpha > Scolopendridae > Rhysida > Rhysida immarginata. Next base: position 1,373,218 of record JAHWFO010070218.1, on the reverse strand, counting down.
TAAGACTTTGATGGTCATATTTCTGAAAACATAATTTGAAAAGGTTAATCCGTTTTCAAGTTATCGTGCAAACGGCGGACGACCGAACGGACGGCGGGAAGGATAAATGTACAAACCAAGAGCGCATTCTTATAAGTAGCTTTTATGCTAAAGCTGCTAATAAAAGTCACGTGTCCAATGAGCTGTGGTTCAGTGAAAATGAGTAGCTGTGGAGTGTTAGGGCGAAAATCAGTCACGTGAAGGTGTTTTGCAAACATTACTGTAAATTTTCTGTCCCTTTATCACATATCGTCTGCAGAATGCCGCAGGGACGTCATTTGAGCGATTACGATCGTGCACGAGCTGTTGGACGGCTTGAGGCAGGGTAAAGTGTGACTGAAGTTGCGCGAGCAATGGGCGTTGCGAAAAGTGTTGTTTCTCGTTTGAAAACTGCTGCTCCCACCAGAGGATCCGCTTTACGTGTGCATGGGGGAGGTCGTCGAAGGAGCACAACCGCTCGGAAGGACCGTAGCATAGCCCTTTCAGCAAAAAAGGAAGAAATCAGACACCCACAAAGACAGCCACAGATCTTGCCACTGTTACAGGCACTCGTGTTTCTGCCGGAACCATTTCCCATCGGTTGAATGATGTTGGGCTGTATGCACGGAAGCCTGTCAAATGCATTCCACTGTCTCCGCTCCATCCACGAAAGGGATTAGAGTGGTGTAACGAGCATCGTGCTTGAGGCGATCAGAAGTGATCCATGGTGATGTTCTCCGACGAGTCTCGGTTCACTATGCAGAGTGATTCTGGGCATCAACTGATCTGGCGTGAAAAGGGAACTCGTTATCACCAACAAACACGCTCGGGAAGTGCAACGTTTTGGTCAAGGAGTCATGGTGTGGGGGGGGGGGGGCATCATGCATGATGCCAAAACACCCCTTCCCTTCTTTTGCAGGAAGGTCTGTTACAGCAGCACGGTATTGCAGGGAGATTATTCTGGATCACGTTCATCTTCTCCGTGGAGAAGTTGGTCCAGACTGTGTTTTCATGGACGACTATGCCCTTCCACACAGGACGAACATGGTATCGGATGTTCTTAAGAGTGAGGATATCAAGTGAGGATTTCGTGGCCCGCATATTCCCCGAACTTCAATCCAATAGAACATGCCTGTGACGCTCTTGAACAGTGTAGAACCTTCCAGACGCTACGGCAGCTTCCTCTTCCTCTTCTAATGGGTTGGGTATATAAGAATGCCGTCTGTCTCGGGCGACAGTTTCGACGTAACCGATAAAAAAGCATACATCAGCTCGACTCTTCAAATCAACAAACACATTGTATTGTGCTGTTTAATAATCGTTCGAAGGATACATATTAATTCATACCTATCGAAATGCCACGAAAAACAGAACGAGTATTTGTCAGACAATATAAAAGGTTATCCGGGCGTCGTAAACATATGAACAAGGGAAACTTCACCTACAGCAGGCAATTATAGAATTACTGAATAACTTCTTGAGGTTGTTCCATTTACCTACGACTGTAATTATCCCGGGCAACGTCGGGTGCCTTAGCTATTGCTGTATACAGTACAACAAAGTATCCTTAAAATATGATTTTATGTTCTTTACTTAATACTGCATTAAAGCAAGCCAAGTTTGAGCTACTTTTTCTTAATCCTCTTAGGAGGATAATTGGGAGAATGGCTATCAGCATATTATAAAAGAATCTATTTAATTTTCAAGTAGAAGTAATTCAGTCTTCTATTCTGGTTAGCCATCTATTCGATCTCTCTTTTCGATAATTGATTAAACTAGGTAGCCTGTAAAGGGTTTATTATAATCTTTAACGTTTAAATAAGACCTTAGAAACAAGATGAAATAAATGGTATAGCAAAAAGAGATCTGATATATCAACGAGGTAAAGCGAAAGTCCGTTTTCAGAAAAAAATTATGAGGAATGATAAATTATTTAAAATGAGTATGAAGAGTCATCAAGTAAGAGGCAACTGAACCGGGAGAGTAAGGAAAAAATGCGGCAACAAACTACAGGCCCCGATTTTTATGGGATCAGCGCTCGTGGTACTGAGTTTTATAGTGTCATCGTGGTGAAAAATATTTGGATAGTTTTTATTTTACACCAGTTTGTTTCATTGCTGTAGACTCCTAGAATTGTAGTTGGGAAAAATGAACGAGGCATTTATAATGCTTTTGGTGGATTGGTCGTATAGTAAATGTCTACTATGTCGTTATTTATGCTGAAAATAAAAAGTATAAAATAAAAATGGAAAACAACCCTTTAAACCTAGAAAAAAGAGGTTGTCCAGAAAAATGCACTTAAATGAGATAAGTAAAGATGATACAAGGAAACTTATATCCACTCATAACAGATGTGGAAATGACTTATGTAGTGGCTAGGCAAAGATATAAATTCATTTCTGTTGACCTGAAAATTATTAAAATAAAATAACATCCTAAAGAATTCAGTACAAACAGTATAATCTACTGCAGAGAGAAGAAACCATTTTGGATATGAAATTATTTTCTTTTAATGTATGTCCATGATGAGATTACTAAAATTTAATCGTACCTGTTTAAGTTATACGCTGTGATTCGTACTACATAAATATTTGTTTCAACTTCAACTTTAACACCTTAATGTCAATCAGGTTAAAGAAACCTCATTTTTCCACTTAATTTAAAATATACGGAAACATTCCCTATTTCACTAAACTATTTATGAATTTCATAAAGGTAATCTTGTTTAGTTTTAAATCGTGTCATTCCTGGTTCATTTAGGCATAAAATATTCAAAGTTTCTGCAGTTTCAAATCTCCTCTTTCATTTTAAAATTTTGCACGTTTCATGTTTACTTTTCATCATATTTTGGTCATCTATTATTTGTGTACACTTAATTTTCCTCGTTTTTGAATAAACAACATACCTGTCAATAAATTAGAAAGCTCTTTGAAATTTTTGTAAATCTGTTTAAATCCGTTTTTAAACAAAACAATGAAGTCATGTGATATAACCGTTTCCTTATCACTTATTTAAGACTGGTGCGTCTACTTTAGAACTTGATAAGCAAGGAAGGAAGAAAAAAGGACCTAACTGATTTTGAAAAGGGGATCGGAGTCATTGTTGGTGCTCTTAAAGCTAGAGCCATGACTGAAACAACGAAGCATCTGACTGGATTCTCAAAAGTTGCGATATCTGGGATATTCAATCTTTGTAAAAATGATCCATATTCTTTGTAAACAGGTAAACTATGGTTCAAAGAACAATCATTCATGAGAGAGGCCGCCGTCATTTACAACGACTTGTACGAAGAAACAAGATATCCACTATGCAAAAGTTGACAAATTATTTTAAACAAGGCTGTTCCTGTCCCATATCTGTCTAAACCATGTGCCGAGAATTTTAGCCAACTCGACAGTTGCATGCCTATTATATATGAAAAACCCCTGTTTTCACCAAACAACAGGAAATTTCGGCTACAATTGTGTCTGGAACGTCGAGACTGTACACGTGAGGACTGGAAAAAGGTTATGTGGTCGAACGAATCACGATACACGTTGTACAGAAGGTAAGCAGAGGGTTTGGCAAGTGCCCCATGAAGCAATAGATTCAGCATGCCTTATCAAGACAACTCAAGCTTACGGCGGTGATTTTATCGTATAGAACTGGTCTCCTGATATTCAAGAAAGGTGGCTGTATTCCACGGATTACCTCAACATTGTATCAACCAAGTCCATCCTGCAATGTTCCATTTTTACCCTGTATGTTACGGCTTCTTCATGGACAGCAATGCTATTCTTCATCGCATACATTTATTATAGCAGTGCTTTATCGAGCACGAAAAATATCCTGGCGGATACAGATCTAGATCGCAACTACAGAAGAACTTGAGGCATTTTGTAACGAAATTTTTGACAGAAAGATTCGCTTCCAACAAATCTCCGAGAACCAAGGAAGAACGCCTGTTCTGCCATTGACATAGAAGTAATTCAACGCCTGTAGTGACATACCCGCAATATATTCTGTAATTCAGGTCAAGGGAGTTCAATAACATATTAAACAGATGTTTCTAATTCATTGGTCAGTGTATGTCTCTGTAGGTGTGGGTGAGTGTGGGTGAGTTATGTTTATTCTGGTAATTACAGTTCATCAGTTGATCAGCTTCGTTGAACAAGTCTTTTATTTATCGTTTCTATTTCCTGCTTTGTTTAAGACGTGCTCAAGCGACATGTCAAACGAGAAAATATTACAATTATTTTTTGAAAATTTAATTTCGCATTAACTGCAAAACGGCCCTTTTAAAGGCCACCAATTTAACTGTAATTTCTTTAACAGCAACCTCAGTAGGAAGTTAAATTTTTGTTCATTAGTAATTGACAGTTTTCATGATTCGCTGCTTGGAGTATAAATACCCTGGTCGAAGATTCTATTTTTGTCCGCAAATGAAAGTATATGACAGAACTGCTGATATACGCAGGAAGTGGCGTCATTAAATTTTAGCTTTGTGGTTTCTGGCGTCGTATTTACACATGCGGGAACCATGCTTTACGGAAAGTGGAAAAAAACTTTGCAAAAACTGTCTTATGAACATCAGTCTTACTGTTAGTCAACTGGGAACAGAATTACAACAGATCAAAGTTTAATTAGTGTAGTAATAAATTCATACGTGTAGTTAGTTACACTTAAAAATGTAAAATACAGCCTATTAACAAACGACAATCACTTGCTTGTTCAAAGCAATATTCGTGAGTTCGAACGGACAATTGATTCGGCCAATCAGATTCGCCATAACGATGCCATAGTTCGTATCTGATTCCACGAATCATAGGTGTCGTGCTCATATTAGGCTCAAAGGGCACATTTTGAGCACTTGTTAAATCCTATACTCTCTTATGCTTTGAAATTAAATGTGTATTAGGAGCTTTAGTAAAAATCTACTTATAAGAATGCACCCTTCGTTTGAAAGTTCATCCGGCCGGCCGGCTGTCCGCCATTGGCACGATAACTTGAAAAAGGATTAACTTTTTCAAACTCTGTTTTTAGAAATCAAGGTCTTAGCTCGTCTGTATCAATTTTTCAGGATTTTTCGTGTACCCTTCAAGTCGAATTCCTCTGCTAAAACAGTGACCGTAAAGATTACCAGGATAATGGCATGCCATATAGCAATCAATTCTTCAAGAGTGAATACACTGTTATTTTCTGTTTATCTTTTAAGCATTGTTGACGTGAGCAAGCGCATGCGAAGACCGCTTTGTCGACGCACGATTCCCCAATTGCTCATTAATAAATGTATTTTTACTTCCCAGCTAAAGTTCTTTCTAGAAATATTTACAAGATTTTATTATTATTATTGAAGATTCCTGATATTCATCATCAAGTAGATCCTCATATCTATTTATATTCCTCGAAAGTTTGGATCATTAGAGGAAATTTTTATAATCATCTGCACATATTAAAGGGAAATTACTTTTCATTCGTTTTTTTAGAAGTTTATATTCCTTATTAGAATTGATACTCCACATTCGAATGAAACTCAGGCAATATTTCTCGGAAACTGAATCATTTCAAAAATCCAATCCCCATTAAGCAGAAAAAGTTGATGATGTGATTTCTCTAGACATATTTATTCTCCTCGCCAAATAAATAACGGTTTTTCTCCAAAATAGTTAGCGACGATAAAGTGCAAAAAAAGAGAGAACTCCGAAGAGCTTCCTTGAGAGAACTTTCCATTACAAAGATTATCACTATCATTATTTATCGTAAATTTGATTGTAGAATATGTAATATCAAGAATAACTATTATCAATATTCTAACTTTAAAAATATTTGTTCGAAAATGCTCGGAAAAAATAACGCCTAAATTCAGTTTAAACTGGTACACAAAATTGTATCGAACTTGGAGAAAAACACTAATGATTTTGTCTAGACGACCCATTTAAAAATTTCTTTACATGCATTATTCTGTTTAGAAAGAGGAAATGTTAAAACTAAAATTTAGCATTCACCATCGCATTCTGCAAATTATGAAAGTTTATTACTAAAGAACCTGCAAAATCATCAGGACTCATTTAGTTAATAAAATAACTCCTGTGAATTTCTATATTGGTTTTATTTAATCGTTTCCTTTTGTGGCTTTGATCGTTTCAAATTTGATTTTCAAATAAAATGAAAATGTTATTCTTCTCATTTAAACAGATTAGCTATCAGTTTTAAACTATCACAAAATTAGTATGAACCTTAAATAATTTATAAAGCAGCGAAAATTTATGAATATAATCAACGTTTTGAGAAAGAAAGGTAACGTGACATAACTTAACATAATTTAATAAGATATTCATAAAAGCTTCGTAGAATTTAGTTCAAGAATTCTATAAAAAAGGCGTTGAAAAAAGTGAAACCATTAAAAGTTAATTGCAACCTATTCATAAAAAAATATTTACGCTATAGGTACATCTTTGCCAGTACGCTTTTATTATAGGCTTGTGAATCTGTGGTTATTTTCATCATCGAGATATAAATGAGAATATAAGTTTTTTTTTCCTAGAAACTTTTCAGGTTAGAAGTTGTTTATTCTAGGGTCTGTCAAGATATCAGCTATTTTTCGGTTGAAGCAGAAGTATTTTGACGTGAAAGTCCGTTAACGGCAAAGATCGTGAGGCTTGAATTCAGTTTGTGGGCGTGGATACTTATTTAGGTTCTTTTATTACTTCATAAATTATTCTTTCATCGTCCCACTCTGGCTCCAACAGCCAAGCTGGAACGTTAAGCCAAACGAATCGATATTACGATTTTATCCAGGGTAAGAAATGGTATTGGTTAGCTGTTAAAACAGATTCACTGCCGTCCTCAGATAAGAACCGTATTCACATTCGATGCTATTATATAATTGCTTAATTAATTGCTCTATTTCTCAGTTAAGTATACTCCATAGATGAAACATTCTGCGATGTTGATAAGTTGTTTTAAAATATTCATTTGCCTAAATGTAAGGGTTTAATCAAGCTGATATTTATTCTTTTTATTTTATTTGAATGGGTATTTCAATTAAATATTTACCAGATATTGTAATACATATTTCCAAGTTATTGTTTATTATTGTTTACTAAATTTAATTTTATAACAAACAAATCAATGACAGGAGAACATCTTGATGATCATTGAAAAAAAAAGAGCATTATGAAATGACTTTTTAAGGAAATATTATCACCCGAAAACAAATTAACACATTAAAGAGGAGACTGTCTTATTATTACTATAAAACCAGACGATAACAAACCTCTAGCTAGATCATAATTGTTGAATTATTAGGACCGATAAGGTATAGTCATCAAAGGGAAATAATCCACACGAATTTTACTCTAAGTTTTACCGTTTCAATATTAATTTATTTTTAATAATTTAATATTACATTTAGAGTTAACATTATTAAGATTATTAAATTTAAATAATTATAATTAAAAAAAGCTATTAAAAACAACACAATAGCATGAAATATAATATTAAGTATTAAACTCGTGTGGATTATTTCCTTTGGTTGACTGTACTTATGTTTTCACATTGCGCGTCCGTCCTTCTACCTGTTGATGTTCTAGCGTTCGAACCCTTGCTTATTTTCATGTTCAGTTTTCGCCTTTGACAACTTCGACAAAACGACAACCTGAGTTCATTGGTGGTAAAATTCTGTAAACTCCTTCCGGTTCAAAAGGTTACAAATATTACAGGGGACCACGATTTTCACAATATAATCCCTTGTAACAAATGGCCCATGCGTTGACCAATGTATTTATCTCTTCGCCGTTCGATAGCTAAGTCAGAAAGAAGGCTTGCGAATTAAGTGAAGACACGTGATGAACTTCATGACGGTCAAAATCAGCAGAAAATAGTTCAACGGTACGTGTTGTAATCGTACCATTACGGTAGAATTGGAATTTCAATGCTAAGATATGGCATGAAATATATCAAGCAATTTGGAATGACGTGTTATGACTGAATATAATGAGAAATTAATGAAAGTCGAAATTGTACGTTTTTTAATTGTACCATTATGGTAGCATTGGAATCTTTCAATGCTACGATATGGTATAAAATATCTCAAGCAACTCACAACGATTTACTTGTATTTTACTTAAGCTTTTAAAGCAAATGAAACTTTGACATATTATCAAATTCCTACAATTTGGGAGCTGTACGTAGTACTGACACCCTTTGTTCCCTAAATAGTATTATCTCTGTCAAACTTAAGAGTAAAGACATTATTTTGAATATTTAATTGACCTAGAAGTCAGATGTTACCTCCAATATTTAATGAACCCGTTAATACTTAAAAGTATGATCGTTGAATATTAATATTAATCATTAACTTAAATTTACTCTGCTTCGATGGATGTGGTAATATATTTAAATACAATAAAGGAAATAAAGTTATGCTTTAGGATGTTGGAGATAGTGAAGTTTATACTTATGAAAAACATTTAAAAGAGTTAAATAACATGAACATACACGAAATACGAATCTCAGTACTTGAATTTAATTTTTACGACATCTGCTCATTGAAGAATCATTCCTTTCGCAACTAAGATTTATTTGAGCTCACGTAACCACTGTACTATCGCACTCGGGCACCTTACACATTTTATATGATCAAAATGGCCTCCGTTAGATTTCAAAAAAGCCCATGCACGTCACCATATATATTGGCAAACTCGTTGAAAAATACCAGGAATATGACGGATGATGTCGCAGCTTTCTTAACTCCAAAAATTCAGGATCCGATTCAGACCGGTAACGACCAACAATGGTGCTCCAAGAACGTTTTGAATCTGATGTTGAAGAGAGCACAATTTTTTTCAGGAGGTTCCTTGAATTGTCGTAACTTTTTTTCTACTAGAAGACACTTTCAAACCGTTATAACTCTAGAAAGAAGCGTTTTCGACCCCATTTTCATATGAAATTTTCTGTTTGTTTTAGTCCCTGGAAAATATCCTGAAAGTTTGTACAGACCATTCAGAAACGCCCTGTATTAAAACATTCAAGAGCAGTTTAAATCGACCAATATTCATGAAACTTCGTCCTCAGTAACTTACGGTTCTTCATTTTTTAGATGAAAAATTCGAAATTAATTTTTAAAAATAGTAGTTAAAATTACATCCTATCTTTTCACAATTACAAGTAACTGGCTCAATTACACTTTCTCTACTTAATCCACGCTAGACAAGAAAGTATTTATAGCACAGATACCAGACTCGTTATAAACAATGTCCAGATTATGTAGCACAAGATTTTCATGATTCACAAGGAGCTTTTGATTGCATGGTTCACAAGATTTACATGGTTTATCAACGGAACGTTAATAAAACTGCAAAAAAAAGAACCACTGGTTAGAATGACCTGAAATTTGACATGAATATACGCGAAGAAGGGGGGAAATGGTATGGCATAAGAAAAAAAATATGCAAGATGACGCTCCTCCGCACATTGTAAATACAGTGAAGCAGCTCAACATACATTTCGGAAATGACAGAATTATCAGCCGTCATTTTCCAACAGCCTGGCCTCCAAGATCACCTGATCTTAATCGTTGTGATTTCTGGCTGCGGGGTTGTCTGAAAAATGTTGTGTTCAGTGGTCCGACTGCAAACTTAGCGAAATTGCAGACACGCATTGCCTATACTCCGATCTGTTGTGGAACATGCTGTTTCTCGGTTTGAACTTGTGGCAGAAAACGGTGGACAGCATATTGAACATTTAGTGTACAAGTCTCGCGATAAATAAAATCCGATTTCATTGTTGCTTTTTCTATGGTTTTTGGCCTCAGGACAACTAAAACCAATTATTCTCATCCCAACTTGGAAGTCATTTTTTTCCTTATGCCTTACTATTTACCCCTTCTTCGTGTATATTCAGGTAAAATTTCAGATCTTTCTGACTAGTGTTTTTTTACAGGTTTTAAAAGTTAAACTTTAATTATAATCATCCTGTATTTATTGGTCATACCCATGGACAGGCTTCGTGCAACTGTGCAGCATGTTATCCTATGCAATCAGACTGTAAGGACACTGATGGGCGCAGTTTCGAGCACACTTCGTTTATGTTTGTTTCAGTGTAAATGTATTTTTATTATTAAGTAGCGGAAGAATGGAGCTACTTATTGTTTTACAATGTCCGTCTGCAGTCTGTCCATCTGTCCGTCCATCCCCTTCATAATTTATGCATTTTTGAGGTAGGAGGTTGAAATTTGGAATGTAGCTTACTATGGGCATGTACACATTCACTAATTATTTGTTTTTGATTGGCCCACTGGGGTCGAAGTTTCGGGGGTGGGAGTAAGAGAGGACCAAAAGAAATACGCCTATTTAGATATGGAAAGGAGTGAAATTCGTTAAGCGGAGTCTTTTAGAGAAGATCTACATTACTATGAAGTTTGGGCCAAATTTTTCCAAAGTGGTCAGAATTGTGGGGGTGGTAGTCTCTTGGTCATTAGAACTATAGCAACATATGGCATGTGATATATCATTCGATCGGAAATGATGAGAAACGAAAGAAGCTAGAACTCTTTTTCATTTTCTAAAGAGTACGTTCGAGAAAATCAATTTTTAGAATAAAAAATTCAGGAAGTTAAAAAGTGCGGATGAAAAGGGTAAAATAGATGATAGGGTAAATTTCTTGCTTATTTCTACTTCCCATACCCTTGGCAATGTTCACATTGCAGTTCTTGTTCGTGCGATCGCTCGTTTTCATAATAGAGACGGTTAGGTACAGAAAGTTTAAATATAACCATCCTGTTTAAAGAAAACTGTAAAAGTTAATAAAGTAAAGATAAAATAAAAGTGTATAATGGGAGTGCTTCGAGCAAAAATTTAACAAGTTTTACCCCCCCCCCCCCCAAGTTTTTTAATCCAAAAATTGATTTTTATAGAACGTAGTATTTAGAAAATGTAAAAGAGCTCTATCCTTTCTCATCATTTCCAATCGAATGACATATCACATATTATATGCTGTCGTATTCTAAAGATCAAGTAACTGCCAACCCAACAACTCCGATCCCACTGTAACCATTTGCCTAAACCTCATAGTAATGTAGATCTTGCCTATAGTAATCTGCATACTGAATTTCATTCCTTTACGTACCTAAATACCACATAGATCTTTTGTCCCCTCTGACTCCCACCCCCGTAATTTCGACCCCTGTGCACCATTCAAAACCAAAGTAAATAGCAAAGGTGGACATGCCCATAGTAATCTACATTCTGAATCTACCTTCGACCTCAAAAATGCAGAAGTTATGAAGAGGACGGAGGGACGGACAGTCGGACAGATCGGCAGACGGACATTGTAAAACCAATAAGTAGCTCCATGCTTCCGGTAATTAATAAATAATCTTTGTTTTCTCTAAAAAGGCAAAAGACAATGAAATCGTTTTCTTTGTCGTGAAATGAGATCAACAAATTCCAAAGAGTTATCTAAACACTATGAGCAATGATCTGCAGTCTTTTACAATTGAGCTGGCCGCATTGCAGTATTCTATATCTTAAGACACTAAAGACAAATTTAAGGAGTTCCTAACTATCTCATCAAGATACCCTTAGATTTAGAGAAATATTCTCAATTTTTTTGGAAAAGTACTGCCTATATATTATTATTATTTTAGATGAAGGAAAATGAATTTTCTAATGGATTTCAAATGCAAAAACAAATGCCAGGAGGTTGAATGAAATATTTTGCAGGCTGTAGCATGGGGGTTTTTGAAGACCTTTAAACAGACGTTTAAAGAGACCTTTCATATCTAAGTCAACCTATGAAATCTTCTGTATGACGCCAAAATCTCCCCAACGGTCTCCATCGTAATATTATGGAGAAAAATATTTTCATTGGAATAGAAAAAAATTTTCCCCTATATTAATTACGGTGTATTTTCATCTGTTCATTTGTATCAGAAATTTATATGCGTAAGACGCAATATCGAGCTTTTGGAAGAGAAAAGCGATAAAATTGGTTTTCCAGTCGGATGACTCTATCTCGATTGAATACCTCACAAATTCGATTGACCGGTTGACTTGCCATGCTCTATTTCTCGTTTTCTTATCACCTTGAGATTAATTGGGGCGATGTAAACGGAGCTTTATGGAATAATAATAAAGGATGGAACATGTGATAATAGGCCCGAAATTCCAATACTAATGAATAAAAACCTGTAACATGCAAGCTCTCTGTTCCCTAAAACTATTTAAGCTAAAGTCCTGCATCAATAATTTATAATGAACTTATAATATTTTTTGGTTAAATGATGTTTAATGAATGACTAATTATTGAAATCGATTTAGGGAAAAATGGTTTAGGTAATGAATTTTGTAATAGATTAATCAGCTTTGAAGTTATTATTCAATTATTTAACTCAATATTATTATCGCGACCTATTTGCTGAAGTACTTATCGCTGAATGAATACAAGTTTTGTTTTGGTGATTCTGGCATCTCCTGTTCACTCAACGTGACTCTTTTAATTGCCTTGTCATCTAACGCATTGCGGAAACAAAATGACGACGGAATCTATGCTGCAAACGAATAATCATTAAATTTCTCAGCAAAGAAGGTGTGAATAAAATAGAAATTCACCGCAGGCTTCAAGCACAATTTGGCGAATCCTGTCCATCCGTGTTTGAATCCATGTTTGATTCTTTGAATCGCATAAGGCAAGGCCAGCAATGACTGTGAACGATACGGCGGAAAATTAGCTCAATAGGAGCAACAGGAGAATTGTAAATTTTGATTTCAACATTAGCACTGGCAGCGTAAATACAATCATGACGAGATGCATTTCCCAAACATCTGTTCAATGATCAGAAAACGATCAACTTGCAAAGTTGCCCCAAGGAGAAGCGACCAATATCTCAGGTGTACTGTACCAATGGATAGTACATGGAATCATTACCATATTCTGGAATGCAAGTGTACAAGCATCGAGTGGAGACATAAAATTTCATCCCCATTCAAAAATTTCAAGATGTCCCTATTAGCTACCGTATTTTATGACATTACCTGCATCATTCCTGTTGACTTCTTGGAGGATCATCAAACCATAAATGGCTCCTACTATAGCAATCTCTTGAAAAACTGCCTAAAGACATGGTCTTTTCATCTTATGGTCTGTGCACTCCATTGTTAAGCTTGGGCTGTAGCCAAAATCGTTAAATAAAGAGGGCAAAAATCGACTCTTCAGTAAATATAGCAGACGACGCTGATGCATCGTGATGTAGTGAGGTTTTGGTAGAATGTGCAGACAAATTCGATGTAACTTCGCAAATAATTCATAAAACAAAAGAACAATATAATGAATGGCAAAAAAAAACACACAAAATACAGAAAAATTTCTCATTTACAATAAAAGCATTCTACAGAATTGTAAGGCAGAAAACTAAAACGGACAGCAATCCTGTGGAGTGATGAATCCCGTTGTGGCGGTTCAATGGGCGTATGTGGGTTTGGCGAATGCACGGCGAACGATATTTACAGGACTGTGTCGCATCCACAGTGAAATACGGAGGAAGTGTCATCATGATCTGCTCCTGTTTTTCGTGGTATGGTCTTGGTCCTCTTGTTTTAGTTCGCGGAACCACGAATGCCGAAGAGTAGCAAATAATTCTGGACATTTGACCCATTTTACCATACGTATTTTGTGATTTGATAATAAACGATAAGATTTTACCGCCAAAGCGGATAAAGGGAGCACATTTTCATGTTATAGCATCGTACATGGATGTATTGAATTGATCAACATTTTAAAACACTTAAGAGAAAATAAATAAATAAATAATTACTATTTAAGTAAGCTAATGTATAGAGAGAATTTAAACGAATAAACTTGAAGAACTGAAAGGTAAATGGAGAGGGAGTTATTCCGCATACATTAAAAAAATAAAAGTTCTTTAATTTGTAAGAATTCCCACATAATGTTAAACGAAGTGAGCCTCAATTGCTGAAGCGTTGTGTGTAAGCATCTATTATTTTTTCATATTAAATTACTAAAGTGTTTCTACGTTATCGTCTACTATTGAAGCAAGCGATTAACTACTATTAATTAGCAATATGTATAACAGTAGTGTGTTTTAGATAACATTAAGCCTAACATCATTATGCTCTTGATACAAATAAGCTATGGACAACAAAAGATCTAACAATTCGTAATGAGTTGGTTGATATACTACACGCCACAACTTATCACTGAAAGTTCTAACAATACTATATTGTACCATTAGGGCATGTACAACAAAACCAATTTCCACTATCATTATTTTCTCGTTATATTCACTCATGGCACGTTGTTACGAGTTGTTTGATATATTACATGCCATATCTTAGCATTGAAAGTTCCAATGGTACCGTATGATACCACATGGCACCATTAGGGCACGCGTTACTAAACCAATAACTATTATCATTATTTACTCCTTATATTCACTCATTACATGTTGTTACGACTTGATTGACATATTACATGCCATATCTTAGCATTGAAAGTTCCAATGGTATTATATGGTATCATATGGCACCATAAAGGCACGCGCTACTAAACGAATAACCTTTATCATTATTTACTCGTTATATTCACTCATTACATGTTGTTACGAGTTGTTTGATATATTACATGCCATATCTTAGCATTGAAAATTCCATTTGGTACCAGTAAAACACGTACTACTAAACATTTCACATCAACATTATTTAAGCGTTATTTTCATCCATGAGACATCTTTGCACGTACACGTGCCATTAGACCAATACCTGCTATCACTAGTTACTCTTATATATTCGTTCATGATATGTTATGACGATTTGTTTGATATATTACATGCCATATCTGGTTATAGGAAGTTCTTAAGGGGGTATCATAATGGTACCATTAAAGCACGTGCCATTATAATACGTACTTATTCCGGCTATCTCACGTTCGTACTTGTTCGTGCTCTGTCCCATATTAATGGATTGGTGAAAACAAACTTTGAAAAAGTTAATTCGTTTTAAAGTTATTGTAATTATTACTAAGCTCTCTAGGAATAAAAAAATTCTCTTGATTTAGAGACCGAACTGCCCTTTCAATAAATGTCAAACACGTGCATCCTGCACGCTCACCATCTCATTAGAGTTTAGAGCCGAACCCATGTATGTTCTCAACACGCGTTTTCCCGAATGCGAGGATAATTCGTGTCTTCCAGCAATTCAATACATGCACTCTTTCTATTGCATCGTAATGAATTGTGGGATTATCTACAGACAGACGGCCAACTGGACAAACCGATCACATAAGCACATTTCTATATATAGAAAATGTGCTAAAAATGAATTATATTTATTACATAACTAGAAGCGAACCCACCCGATTGTATAATCGGGAAATAACCCATTGTTAGATAACCCATTGTTATATTTTTTCTTTGTTGTGACATAGTCCACCGTCTGGCTTCGGTCTGACATAGGCCTCGGTGGCTCAGGGGTTGCGTGATCGCCTCTGATGCCCGAGGACGCGGGTTCGACCCCGACCGAGGACGACGAGGATTTTTTCAGGGGGAAAATCCTGAGATCACGCGCTTCCTTCGGAAGGGAAGCAAAGCCGTTGGTCCCGTGTAGTCGTTTGCCGGCTGCACGTTAAAGAACCCTTGCGAGGCAAAATTTGCGGCCCCTATAACGCCGTCCTGAAATGGCCATAGCAGTTGAAAAGGACGTTAATACCAAACAAACCAAACCAACCATCTAATAACCTCCTGCTCTGTATTCAGATGTTTACAATGCCCAGATAGTTTTTTATCTTTCTGTTGCAAATTTTACTGATCAATACTCGTTCTTTCTCTTTTTTTGCCAAATACACAAATTTTCGCCAGTCGTCTGGACGTTTTTAGGGAGCTCAAGGGAGACCCGTGTGATTCCTTAGCCTCCTCGATAAACACTGCCTTATCCATGTCCTTAATCATATTCATGCTCGTTGTTAATAATTCGTTACCCCCTCCCTAAAAGAGGTTAATATATTGATAGAAGGGTGGATCATAATACTGTCCCTATTGATTAAACAGGTGGTGGCCTTACAGTATAACAGAGGGACATCAGGAGTTCCAACTAGATTCGCCATTATTCTCGGCTTTGTCAAGGATATATATACAGCAAGAGGCATACAAGCTTTTACATACAGAACAGAGGTTAATATGGTTAATTATGTCGTGTACACCAGTTAATGTGTTAACAAACTTTCAACCCCCCTTTCTCCCCCTTAGGGGTTGAATTTCGAAATACCCCTTCACTTACATCTTGTAAAGAATCTCTGTACAAAATTTTAAATTTCTAGGCCTTATGGTCTGGGCTGTGCGTTGATCACTCACTCAGTCAGTTTCTTCTTTTATATATATAGATATTCCAAAATTCGTCTAACACTTATTTTAGGCAATAATCCGTTAATTGAAGAGCCCATTTCCAAATAAAGCTTTTCTATTAATACCAAGTGACATACCCTTTCTATACTCAACTACTTTTTTTACTACACGATATAAAGAGGAAGGTACTATTTATAATATAAACAGCCAATTTTTTTCTCATTTTGTAATTTGTACCACTCTTGACACTTTTACCATTTCCAACCAACCATTATCCAAAGCTTATTCTTAGTGCTCTGAATTCGTTTCTAAATCGATGCATAGAGCATTATCACACTATTATTTTTCACATAAAGCGAAATTTTTCGAATCACTTATCAATTCATTTTTTGCTTTTTCGTTATCATAGGCTACAATACTATTTTTTAATGGTTTGGTCTCTCTGCCGCCCACACTTCTATTGAATATCGTGTTTATTTCCCTTGTAGTCAGGAAAACATATTGAATTTCTTTAAAGCATCTAGTAATGATGACATTTGTAAAAGAAAAATATCCTTTAGAATCGATATTTCAATTTAACAACTGCATGATTTAGAGTCGATAAGATTCTTTAAAATGTACATTTGCCGCTTTTCAATTTAAAAAAAGCTCAAAGGCAATGAGTAGACTACGTAAACTAATGAGTGAATGAAACTGTGAAGTTAAGGCGACCAAATGTAATAGAGAAATGGGTTTCTAAATTTAGAATTATCGATATGAAATTTTTATATCCCCTGCATCTAAGTTTATGACACGTGCGTGCAAAGCATTTCAGTTTATTTCGTTTATGTACATCGAAATAGCTTTCACTTAAGTTTCTTCGTGGCATTAAGAATAAACCTTATTGATCTTATAGGGACAAGGGGAAGAAATGTGAATATACTAAATTTTAGTCGATTTCGATATCTATTTTTAAATTACGACCTCTACCTTTTCTTTTATTTTGTGATAGTAAAATTTTAATATCTGGATCGAACATTACTGAAAATTACACAAGTTCATAACGATTATTTCTACGTTTAAAAAATGCTTATGTAGTCCTTTTATTTTCTATTTTATAGTTTTACATTATTTCCCCCCATTCCTCATTTCTTTCTTCGTTTGTTCATTTTTTCTTCTTTTTAATATTAAACTTAATTTATGATAGTTTAAAATAAATTCCTTTTTAATAAACACGGATATTCCATAAACTTCATTAACTTCATTATATTTTCATTAATTTAAATCTTACATTCTGAAACTTTGCTGAAACGTGTATTTGCCATAATATGATAGCCTATACGAGGGTCACTTACAAAGTCGAGGCGAATATGTTTTTGCAAGCAACTGTGCTGTTATAGAAACATTTCATGAAAATATCACGATGTACGTAACCAATAATGTCTATTACATGGATTACTCAGAAAGTTATGTAGACAAGGAAGAAGAGAAAAAAATCAAAAAGAAATTCATCTACCGTAATAAAGTTGAGCACAATACTCTGCACGCACATCTTTATATTATTTACCTTGTGCGTACGTGCGTACCCAATGCCAAGTAATCAAACAACGTTGGTACGGGTAAAATAATTTAGAAGCAATAAAACAATGTCAAGCATAAAACAATAGCCTTTGCTACAATACACATACGTCGGTGGTTTTTGTGGCAAAGCCTGCTGAAACCCTTTCTCACTTCAACCCACCGTCCAGTTGACCTGAGGCAATAACCATTTTGCAGAGATAATATACTACAGGGACAATTAGTTCCAGTTGGGTAACTTTAAAACCTGAACAAAAGATTTTGTACATTCGCGAAAAGTGAAAGAGATGCTTTCGTTTTCTTTTTTATATTGTGTTATTATTGTAAATAGTGTTACTATTTCGTGTTAATATGCATTATTTATTAAAATACCAATTAACAAATATATAAAATTTTAATAGCACAAATTTTTAATAATTTATTGACGAACTTTTTATACTTTATTTTAATTCAACTAGTGATTTTTTAAAATATTTTTTTTAAAAATATATCAGCAATTTTGTTTATATCTAAGATAAAAAATTAAATATTTCTCAAAAGAGTAATAAACAATATTAAAAAATGTCCATTTTAAAATTAAAAATAGCATTAAAAATTTCTCCATGAATATATTAAAATAAAATATTAGAAAAAAATAATCAATAAAATATTAAAAATATTTTACAATATTAAAAACTTTTATTATTAAAAATATTTTAAGTATTTTTCTAAACTCACAAACCCTGCTCTCCACAAATTAATACAGTAAATAGTTCCAGTGTAAAATTATCTTAGTGAGCTGTATACTGTAAATGTACCAACAAAAATGCGCAGTACTTAATTCTAATTAGAAAATACCTTATTAGAAAAATTTTATTAGAAAATAAAAAAACAATATTAAAAAATTAAAAAATATAAATTAAAATTTAAAATGAAAAATAACATTATAAAATTTTCCTTATAATAACATACTAGAAATAAAAATTAATAGATTTTATTAAAAAATAGTAGAAGATAAAACAGTTAAAGAAAATAAAGAAATAAAAAAATAAGAAAAGAACTCGATTTATGTCTTTTTTCCTGATAGATCAGTTTTTACCCCTACCCTGATGCATTTTTTTTACTTAATCCGTATTCATGAGTCGCACAAAAGAAAGTAGGTCAAATGCCTGAGGGTAACTAAACGGTGGGTTGAATATGAGAAAGAGTATAGATAAACGGGCCCTGAACAACACTTCCTAGAGAGAAGGCCTGCGGACAAAAGGTGTACACATTGTTACATCATCATTAAGCGGCTATTGTTAATCGTATTTCTACCAATAATAAGCCCTAAATTTGGCCGCTTGATGATGATGTAACAACGTATACACCGTTTGTCCACAGGCCTTCTATCTAGAAGGTGTTGCTCTGATGCAAAAAGTGACTTGGTCATCTTAGTTCAAACAACAATGTAACCTTTATTGTTAACAACAAACAAACAAATACTGATTGTTAAAACCCAAGATGGAAACAAAGCCAGCTAGATAAACAGGCCCTAACGCAGAAAAGTCACCTGACCATCTTAGTCCGAGTAAGAATGCATTATTACTCGGACTAAGATGGTCAGGTGATTTTTCCGCGTTAGGGCCCATTTATCTAGCTGGCTTTGTTTTTGTGAAAATACACATAGGGCAAGAAATACGAGGCCTGTCCGGAAAGTGTTCGGATTGAGGCTACAAAAAGTACGGTTCAAACTCGCATAAATGTTTAGTCACCTTCAAAATAAGCACCGTCTGCAGCAACGCATTAAGCCCAG
Source organism: Rhysida immarginata (assembly GCA_023313115.1). Lineage (NCBI taxonomy): Eukaryota > Metazoa > Arthropoda > Chilopoda > Scolopendromorpha > Scolopendridae > Rhysida > Rhysida immarginata. The sequence goes on along the minus strand of JAHWFO010070218.1, from coordinate 1,353,536 downwards.
CGTTGCTGCCACTGGTCGAAACAAGAACGGAATGCCTCCTGTGAGATGGCCAAGAGCTCAACCGTTGCATTTTGTATCGTCACGTACGCATCCCTCAAATCTCTGTCCTTTGAGCGCTTTCTTGATCTTCGGAAATGCGAAGAAGTCGCACCGAGCTAGGTTAGGCGAGTAGGGAGGCTGCCTGACCTGTGCGATGAGGTGTTTTGTCAAGAGTTGCTGTACGATGTTTTCTGTCATTTTCACTATGAGATGAGAAAGGAAAAACGTTCTGCTTTGGCGTAGCTATTACAATAACTGTATGTGACACACTTAACAGCTCCAAATTTCATTGCGTCATCAGCAGAAATGTCGTCACACGATCCGGATAAGAAAAAGGTGCAGAGAGTTCGACTTTTTTTATAGCCTCAATCTGGATACTTTTAGGACAAGCCTCGTACATAAGCGAGGCAACAACGGCCAAGTAATCGTAACATTTAAATCTTGCGAAACTGTTCGCAAAGACGACTTTTAGTTAACACATTAATAACCTTCAAGTAATCTCCAAAGACATCAAACCTTGGAGAGTCCTTTCTACGTTCACAGTAAGAACAGTCGTAAAGCATCCAGTACAGGCATGTCGGTACTTGCTACTCGTCCACTTTGGAAATCTGCTACCCTCCTTGCAATAGCTCTGTATAGTAAAGCACAATCACCAACAGCTTCTACGAATTGTGCGTGACATTCCCTCGTGTTTTGACCGGGAAGCACTGTTATTTTTATATATGCCCAATTTACAAATTTATACGCCTTAGGTCATGTAATTCTATGCCCTAGGCATATACTTTTGAGTGTAATTTGCCTGTTGCGCCCTAGGTTATGGCATAGTTGGCCTTATGGGAAATCTGAACCTACGCACGTTGTTACATCCATACTTGATAACAGTTGAAAACCAATCGACTTTTGCGCATCCCTTCCTCTTCCGTCCTTGAACATCTACAAGGTCTGTTAAAAACAAACAAACGGACTTTTGCCATAGTAAACGAAACATTGTACCAATTGAACTATTTTAGCGGCAGCACTATCTAGTGGCAACCTTTGATAACAAAATGTTTATTGGTGCGTTATTCCACCTTTATCCGTTGGCGATCTACAGCTGCCAAAGTGAACATATGCGGTCACCATACCGCTAAGTGAAGATGGACTGAGCTGTGGAAAAACAAGAGCTGGGTTTTGCACCACGTCAACGCACGAAATCACTCGTCTCTGCTTGTCGGCCGATTTATGGTCGCTAAAAAAGTGGTCGTTTTTCTCCACTCTCCGTACTCTCTAGACTTTGCCCCGGCAGAGTTTTTTTTTCTCTTTCCAAAGTAGATTTCAAGTGATTTCGCGCGTAAAACTCTGCTCTTGCTTTCCACAGTTCAGTACATCTTTACTTAGCAGAACGGTGACCGCATGAGTTCACTTTGGCAGTTGTAGATCTCCAACGGATAAAAGTGGAATGACGTACCGAACAACATTTGTTACCACCAATGGCGCCATTTACAGGAGCTCAATCGGTGCAATGGTTCGTTTGCTATGGCAAAAGTGGTCTTTTTTTTTTTAACAGACTTCGTATTGAATCAAGATTTTGCGAGATCTGTATTGTTCGTATATTGTTACGAACACCTTTCAATCAACACTTTATTGTCTTTAGTATTCTTTATATCTAGATCATGAAAAATGAAATAAAAACGAATCTCTAATATAATGTACATTATTTGATAAGTAGTAAAACAATTAAAAAGTTGAAGTGTAAATCAGTAACGAACAAAGCTGCGCTGCTTAAAACATATAGTAATTCATTGGAAATTTTAGCATTTTATGGGAAAGTCATTTTAACTTGTATATGACACTAGGTCCAGTGTCTCTTTGTTCAAAATTTTCAAAGTGTTGTATAAATAAAAAGTTTCACTGGTTTAATGTTTTCCAAGGATGCCGAATATTATTCACCTAAGTGAAAACGCTTATGTAATAGGGTGTACATCTTCGTAACACCACCGTGTCCTTTAGTCACATGATCCTGTGAGTTTTTCTTTTTACTTTCCAAATACCGCACTCTGAGCTGCCACTTTATTAGGCACATCTCACAAAATATCATGAAGCAACTTTCCTACTGTTAGTTAAACGAGAAATCACAACAAAAATGGTAAAAACCCGTGTGGCCTAGAGGTAGGTGCAAGACAGGCTGGAATAAGCATTTGAGAAACGGCGACTCCTGAACTTTTCATGTGTCACAGTTTCAAGGGTTTATCGAGAATGGGTCAAGGAACAAGGGTTTATCACGTGAGTTACCTGGACGGAAAGCCCTTGTTGATGAAAAAGGCCGGAGGAGAATTTCAAGACATGTGCGCGAAAACAGAAAAGCAACAATCGAACAAATTACTGCTTATTAAAACTCAGGTAGCCAGAAATTACTGGTTATTACAGTAATAACCAGATAGCCAGAAAACAATATCAGAAAGGACAACTAGTCGCACCTTAGCTCGGAATGAGTTACCAAAGTCGAACACCATCTCAGTACCTATGCTATCAGAGAAAAACAAGAAAGTGCGCGTCCGTGGGTACAGCAGTACAAGGATTGGACCATTGAGGATTGGAAAAATGATGCTTGGTCAGACGATGCTAGGTTCCTGCTGCATCATGTTGAAGGAAGGCGAAAACAACATGAAGCCATGGACCCCTTATGCCTGTTGCGGACTTTGCAAGGCGGTAGAGGCGTAGTAATGATGTGGGGGATGTTTTCTAGTTATGAATTGGGTCCGCTAATTTCTGTAGTCGGTCTTTTGAACGCCAAAGCATACACAAACATTGTTGCCGATCAAGTTCACCTCTTCATGCTCACAGTTTATCCACACGCATATGGTTCCTTCCAGCAGGATAATGCACCAGCTAACAGGGCCAGAATCAGTATGGATTGTTTCCAGGAACATCTTTGGGATGAACTGGATAGGACCGTTCGCTCCTTGCCTACACCTGCATCGAATCTCCGGAAATTGCGTGAAGTTCTCAGGCCTGCATGGGCCAACATTCCTATTGAACGTTTTCACCATCTCGTTGAATCCATGCCCAAACGAACACAGGCTGTTTTGAGGGCTAATGGATGTTCAACACACTACTAGACAGATGTACCTAATAAAGAGGCAGTCCAGTGTATTCCATACTTTGTTTATTATCATGTCCCATTTTTTATTGTCATGCGATTAGCCACATATAATGAAATTTAAATTTTAACTATAAAATGAAGCTTGTTTTCAGAGGTCGATTAACAGAAATTTTCTTTGTCATTTTATACAGTAGGTTTGATAAAAATCTGCAAAAACGTTGCAAAGTAAAAATTCAAATAAATGTATTTATTTTCTTTAGGAACTGTTTAAAGTTTCTTCGCACTTTTGAATTTTCAAAATAAAATAAGGCAAAAAATTCATTCTTTATTGATTAACTTTTCGCTATAGAGTTAGAAAGTTCTCATCAAGGCTTGGCTTCGAGTTATGAAGGCATTTCCTCCATCTCTCTCTCTCTCTCCCACTCTCTCTGTCTGTCTATAATCATTACTGGGGGCTACAACTTTCTTTTCCTCCTTCTTTTGCATAATAAAGGGGTTTTTTTCGAACCCGCGTTTTTCATTCCCTCCTTACTTCTCTCCAATCTTGCCGCCGAATTGATGTTCCTTTCGCTCAGAGGGCGAATTTTAAAACCATCGAGAAAGGGAAAAAATTCTATGATTAGATTCTTCTAAAGCAAATATAACATCGTAAAATAAAAGAGAATGAAATCTAAGATGAGAAAACTGGATTGGTTTTGGTTATTGATATTCCAAAGAAATTTCTCGTTTCATCTAAACTAGATAAATTTTTTTAAAAAGTTTTTTTTTTGTCTTCTAAACTCAGAAATATATGAAATGTCTTGATTTAGATCAAAATAAATCGGTTTCACTTTGTGTCCTACGGATAGAAAGGCGAATGAACATTCATTTAGATTTTCTTCTATGTAACTATGTCATTCAGTAAAATGAAAAAGGAAATTTATTTTTTTCAATAAGTTAAGGTTCATGCTGAGTTAAGAGCTTTTCCTAATAAAGCCAATAAAACGCGATACTCCTTTGAAAATGATTTCGTAAAAATACTTTCCAGAGAACGGTAAACATTGGCTGGAATGATTCTATCGATTTATGTCTGATAGAACTCGATCCCATTAAAATGTATTTTTTATCCAAATCCATTCTCAAATATGAATATAACCAAAGGATGTGCTTAATGTTAAGTAATTTTAGTTTATAGCTTTACTTCAATTCTCTTTAAGAAAAGTTCGTTTTAAATTTTTTCCAATATTTTTTAACACAGTTTCATATTCAATAACTGTATAATTTGACCTCGAATCAGTTCATTTTTAAGCACTTCCCATATTTGTAATCATCATTAGATCTAACCTGATCCGCACCGAACTTCTATCTAAAGCTCATGTTCAAATATTTTTTAACCATTCCTCTACAGCAAGGAAAATAAATGTTTCATAAACTCATGTCTTTGAAACTGCACATTACTTATATGAATTTTGAAATTACTAACTAGATCACAATAACAAATAGAAAAGGGAAGGAAAAATTCCGCAACCTGGATTCGAACCAGGGACCATGTCAATCGCTAGCACTGCTCTTACCAATTGACTTACCGCGGAAATGAACCGCCATGCCTTTACAAGATATCCAGTTGACTTCCATGAAGCCACCAAGCAGCTCAATCGGTAGAGCAGACCTTGACTCGCAAGTCGGGAATCACCCTTACCCTTAAACCTTCAAATAAATTGATGAAATTTAATTCAAAACAGAAGATAACAAATTAACTGAAGAAACTTCTTCAAACATGTCAAAATAACAAATAGAAAAGGTAAGGAAAATTCCGTTACCTGGACTCGAACTAGGGACCATGTCTATCGATTATTGAATCAAAGGTTCGGAAATTCAAGATTTCTATAGTGTCTGATTATATCCGGATGATGGCTAAAATATCTGTAGCACCCCTCTTACCTGCACCAAATCTGTTGCAGTCATTAAAATTTGAACTTGTGGATAGGCTGTCTGTTGATGACTTTACGATGACCTGATTATGCAAATTTAATATAAAATTAATCTCAAACTGCAACTGATAGAGGCCAATTTTCAATTATAAATTGTACATGTGAATTCGAATTAAAGGGGTCCACGAAAAATCCTAAAAGTTTATACACCACCTTGACGATCATATTTCTAAAAACAGTTAATCCGTATTCAAGTTATCGTACAAATGGCGGATGATCGGCCGAAGAAACGTACAGACCAAGCGTGCATTCTTATAAGTAGCTTTGTGCTAAAGCTCCTAATAAGAGAAAAGGAAATCGTCTCGACAATCCTGAGATTCTTTTCTAATTTTCAAACACCGAAATTCCTCTCTGCTATTCCGGACAAGTTTAAAAGTTAGCGCATTTTGAGGTATTTTTCCGCAATGGTCTGATTTGTCGCGCATAGTTTTCACGCTGTAAATTATAAACTCAATGAAAATTTTATTAGCTGGATAAATAACTACATACGAGGGGCGTTCAAATTTGACCTGGACTTTATTTTTTGTAAATTTCAATGTAAAAATCTAAACTTGGATGGCAACTACCGCCTGTCATGCAAATACAGCACCACTCATCCGTTTGTTTAAACTGATGTTTAAACAAAATGGCGGACAGCGATGTGTCGACCAAGTGGAACAACGATTAATCATCAAGTTTCTCCACAACGAAGGTGTGAAAGCATCTTCAGAGACTTCAAGACAGTTCACCGAGTCATGTTTGTCTCGATCATTCGTCTCCGCGTGGTGCCAAAAGTTTGAAGGAGGGCGAGAATCCACCGGCAATGAACTTCATAAGGCAAGGCAGCAACTGCTGTCAATGATGACATCATCGCATGAACAAATGAGCTGATAAGGGACAAAGGGGCGGTTTCATGTCAGAGAATTGGCTTCATTACTGAACATCAGCACTGGCAATGTGCAGATCATCATCCACAATAAGCTAAAATTAACAAGATCTGTGCCAGATGGGTCCTTAAGCAACTCTCCGAGGATCACCCAGGTGGAAATCTGTTCCATGCTGCTGCAGCGATATGACAGGGAAGGTGATAGCATGGAGTGGCGACAGACAGATTCACCACGACCCAAGAAATTCAAGATGACACCGATGGCAACGAAAGTGTTGGTGACTGTATTCTGGGACATTAAGGGTATCATTTATGTCGATTTTCTGGAAGAACGTCAAACCATAAATGAATGAAGCCGGCACTAAGGAAAAAGCGACCACGACTCCTTAACAATGGTGTTTGTTTTTTGCAAGACAATGCCAGACCACGCACAGCCAAACAGACTATGGACACACTGACAGAACTCAAATGGGACATCTTACCAATTCTCCATAAAGCCCGGATCTCTCCCCTTGCGACTATCACCTTTTTGGACCTTTGAAAGAGTTCTTGGGAGGGCAGAGGTTCGGCTCCAATGAGGAAGTGAAAAAGGGTGTCCTGACGTGGTTCGACATCAGTCCGAAGATTTCTACAGAACCGGTACGCTGGATAAAATGTGTAGAGAAGCAAGAAGAGTTGTTTGAGAAATAACTGGTGTGTAGCTAGCTATATGATTTTTGTAGTTCCCTGATTTTATAAAAAATAAAGTCCAAGTCAAATTTGAACGCTTCTCGTAGAATTAGGAAAGTATTGCGAGATTAGTTTTGAAAATTAATCTTTACTTACTCTCTATTTACGTCATGGATGAAAAATTTTAGCTGCGCCTTGAGTAACTGAAGCCATATTCTGGTAAGTCTGTTTCCTTTGTTTAAGGACGTTATATTTTATTTAAACAAAAGTACCTTAATATATATTAAGCAAAGAGAGGAAACTGATTAATATTCTGTTATCATATTCCCATTGATTTCTAATCAAATTACTAGTAAAAAAAAATGCAAAAAAAGAACCTCTTCTGCAAGAAGGCAGTTTTATTGGCGAAAGTCACGGCTACAAATAAAAAAGGGTTTTGTCGATTTCTCTTTAATAACGGCAGGGAAGTCTTTCTTACCTTTTGCATTTTGGTGTTTGCGATATCTCAAAATAAAAACGTGACAGAGTTCTCTTCTCTTGAGGTACTGATGGAAGAGTTACAAAATGCATGAGCAGTCAAAGGCATTCGACCATGTCGTTGTACGTGACTTGATGGACAGCTGGAACAAGTGCTTTTACGCGAGGGGCAAGAGGACGTCTTCAATAAAGAATGAAGAGACGTCTCTCCCTTTCTCGTTACTTTTCAATTGCCTCCTCTTTAAGGGACGGCCTTAACAAGAACCACTACAACTATATTGGTGGCGGCTATATATCGACGTCTCTTAAAAAGCATTCTACTTCTCTCTCTAAATTGCTTTTTTCATAAATAATGCTACAACACCTTCTCCTTTAAATTTAAAAATCGTCATGAAGTGTTATATTTTGAATAACATGAAAATGATATTATAATTTTGATCCGCAATTTTACTATTTATAAGAACGAATCTCTGATGGAAAGAAAGAAAGAATGTATGGAAAAACAGTACCAAAATGTGTATTTATAATTGTATAATTGTATTTATAAATGTGTAATTAAAATTGTTGGGACTGACAGCATGGTATCAAGGACAACTGTCGTCTGTTCATCAGTCATATTTGTAAGACGACACAATGGTAAAACAGTAATTCTAAATGAGTGAAACTACCTTTTCGTATTTATTACAGAAAGATGATTAAGTTATCAATGAACGTAGAAATTCAATGTTTAGTTATATCATAAAGAATTACAAGCATTCGGTGTTGGAGTTGTGTGGCAAACGCAAATGTCCAGGCGATACCTTACCAGACGCGGGCCATAAGATAATAATTACTCAGGACAATGAGCGTAAATTATCTGCACGTGTTGTCCCATTGAGTCTTTTTCATAGTGATTGGCGGTATTATTTACAAAAATACCTGTTTCCTTGATTCACTTATTGAAATGGCAGTACCATCTTATAGAGGCTATACATCAACAGGGAATTTTAGGTAGCCTAACCGTTAACTTCGTTAATCTTTATGTCTAAGAGCTTGGACATTAGGGAATCAATGTTGCATGAACCCAGGATTTGAGGCTAAATAGTCCAGCTGCTCTGAAAAAGATCGATGCACAGACAGAATCAATCAATCCCACGGTCCATTAAAGTCGCTTATGTAAATAGATTGATAGCGACGTCAACATCAAAACAATAAATATTTAGGAAAAATGGGTTTATCCGAACCACACTTTCAATATGTTTTATACTTGTACTATCTCGTAAAATTTTTTTATTTGATTTATTATATTTGCGTTTTTTAATAGGTTTTTTTTCGATTACAAATTTGAATTTCTTTTGTATATTTAGCTAATACTTGTCAAGCCCTTTACAACGACACCCCAAATGTTCTATGAAACACGCTTAACAAGTTTTTCAAATTTAACAGATGTGAAAATTTGAAGCTAACATACGTACATTGCCATTGGCACTGAGTATCTGTACTAAGATTCAACTCTATGGTTTGTCGGGAGTTTGGTTTAATATTGATTGCAAAATTTGTACCATACAAATAAGCAGAAAAAATGTTATGGTGAGTTAATTGAAAGTGTGTAAAAATAATTTTCTGGTTTCTCTCATTTAAGTAGAGGGATTTATACAGGGTGAATACAAAAGTCTGAACCCCCCTTTTATTTTTTGAACCGAAGCAGATATGTCAATTTTGATGAATCCAATGAATAGGAAGTTGTGGGCGGCCTATCCCATGGTGCACTTTTCATCATCCCAAAAATGCAAATTAGGACACATTCAAAATTTATCTCAAAAACTGTAAGGGATAGAGAAAAAAACCCAATTGCAAACTTGTTCAGCATAAAAGAACAAACAAAACAAAAAAAAATCATCCAAATCGGTCCAACCAATCACCCACAATCACGTGGTGAACTGTTTGTAGCTTACAAACAGTCACACTGCACATAAAAAAGTGAATGTTGATATTTCCACCATGTAAAGCATGCAAATAAAAAAAATTAACATAAATTACCATACTTACATTCACTTTCATGCGGAAAAGCAAATAAAAGGCAGGTTTCAGCACACAGAAGACAGAACAATTCCAGGATGGCAAGCTACACTGTTCCGGAAATGGTCAACATGATCTTCTGCGTCGGAGAGGCAGGGAGAAACCTACATGCCGCAGTTAGGTTGTATCGAGACAGATACCTTGACGAACGCCATCCATCTCGTCAAACAATGTATCACATTATTCAAAGATTCGAGGCTACAGGGAATGTTAATGCAGAATGAGAACGACCAAGGGCACAAGGCAACGAGGATACAACACTACTAGTTCTGGCTGCAGTTGCTCCAAATCCCCACATAAGCAGCAGAGCAATTGCTGCAGATGTTGGGTGCCATCAGAGAACTGATCTCAACATTCTAAACGCACATCATTTTCACCCTTACCATATTCATTGTCACCAGGAGTTACTGCCATTGGATTATGTTGCTAGGGCCGCCTTCTGCAACTGGTTAATTACCTGCCTGGATGACAATCCAAACTTCATTCATGAGGTGTTGTGGATAGATGAAGCCCAGTTCACCAGGGATGGAGTTATCAACAGGCACAACCATCAGCATTGGGCAGACGAAAACCCACGATATCTGCGAGAAGCAACTCATCAAGTGAACTGGAGAATCAATGTGTGGTGTGGATTGTACAATGACACTGTGGTTGGACCTTATTTTTACGATGGAACACTGACTGCAGAACGCTACCGGGCTGAAATTCTCAACGTGGTAGTCACAGAATTCATTGACAATTTGCCATTGGCCTCGTATCAGTGCACGTGGTTTCAGCATGATGGAGCTCCTCCACATTACGGGTTGGTCGTTCGCGAGCGTCTAAGTGAGATGTTTGGACAACAATGGATTGGCCGAGGAGGACCAGTTCGTTGGCCACCCCGCTCCCCTGATTTTACACCACTTGACTTTTTCTTGTGAGGATACCTGAAGAACAAGGTTTATGCTATGCAGCCCGCCTCAGTGGAGGATCTGGTTCAACGAATCCAGGAAGAGTGCCGAGGAGTGACACCAGCCATGCTTGCCGATGTTTTGGTGTCAGTTAGGTTCCGTGCCCAATTGTGTTATGGTGCCCACGGTCGTCACATCGAGCATTTTGTTGATTAACTTTTTTTTTAAACTGTTTGAAGTAACTTGTTTGTGCAGTGTGACTGTTTATAAGCTACAAACAGTTCACCACGTGATTGTGGGTGATTGGTTGGTCCGATTAGGATGATTATTTTTTAGTTTTGTCTGTTTTTTTTTTACGCTGAACAAGTTTGCAATTGGGTTTTTTTCTCTATCCCTTACGGTTTTTGAGATAAATTTTGAATGTGTCCTAATTTGCATATTTGGGATGATGAAAAGTGCACCATGGGATAGGCCACCACAACTTCCTATTCATTGGATTCATCAAAATTGACATATCTGCTTCGGTTCAAAAAATAAAAGGGGGGTTGAGACTTTTGTATTCACCCTGTATACGAGAGAAGGACGAGACACAAAAAACCCTGGAACCTGGAATACAATAAAAGTAGGAATTCTCATTTAAGTAGGAATTGATAAAATTAAAAAAGATAACTAGTTTTTAATAGTTTTTGCCTTTTATAATTTTATGAATTCCTATTTAAACGAGAGACACCAAAAATTATTTCTTTTCCTTCTTAAAGTAAAAGTGTGTGCTTAGAAAGTTTTTTTTAATATTTTTTTATTTTATTCTTTTTACTCTTGGATTTGGAATCAGTTTTTAACCATGCTTTTGCTACAAATATGTGAATATGAAGAAAACTTGAATAGGTGGCCCAATATCCTACCGGGGATGAACATTGAACGAAAATCAGTTTTAATACTTTTTTAAAAAATTCTAATTTTGAAAATTTTTATACAGGATTTTATTTCACTGATAATGAATCAGTGTGAAAAATTTGGAGTCCTTTAAACAAGTACATGGGTGTGAATGCATAATGTGTTCCATATCTTGGGTTTTCATCACCAGATAAACAGATAAATTTGTTGGTGAGTTAACTGAAAGTCTGGAATAAAGCTCAGAGATGTTGAATGAAAGTAAAGGTTTTCGCTCTTCCAAAGCGATTTTCTCATTAGAATTTTACGAAATTTTTCAAACTTTCGTCATCGTTTGTTCTTATTCCTAGATTGTGATGAGAAAATGTAAAAAAGCACATGAAGTTTCATGCTATCCATATACAGTATAATTGCTGCTAATTATTTTTCATAATAGAAGAAAAATCAGCTGAATATATTTTATGGGCACCCTAGCAGGGAATTGAAGAGCTTATTTCCAAAGTGATGTATCTCCATATTCACTCGTTTTCTGGGTTTTTATGCCAACATAATGTTGAAAGGCCTCGCCATCATGCAGCAAAATATTGTGTTCCAAAACGGTGTTTCTCCCGTATTAAACGGTATCCGAAAATAAAGTTATCTGTTGGCTTGAATAAGATTAAATTCTAACAACCGCTCTTTCTGAAAAATTGTATTTCTTGAAAATAAGTCACTTTGGAAATAAGCTCTTCAAATTCTCATAAATATCAAACAGAATTAGGCATAGGAAACTGCACAGAATTGGTTTATATAGTTGTACGGTAAGAAGATAATCGATGATTCTGAACAGAACAGGAACATTCATGGTGCAAGGGACTACTTCATTAGAAAAGATACAATTGGACAAATATCATTTGTTGGACGACTCGCATGTTCACACACTCTGTTTCATACCGATTGGTACATGATAGGAGCCTCGTGGATTTATGGATCCAGCTTGTTTCATACATATAATAACGTGACGTATCTCCATATTCTTTCGTTTTCTAGATTTTCATAGGGTCTGAAGAAAATTTCATGGTCTAGAGTATGGTTTGCTAGCACGGATAATTCTACATATATTGCTATAAACTCGTCTGAACAAAAAAGGTTTAAATATATCTTGTATGGATCAAGTCCATCTTGCAGTGTAACATTTCTATCCGTAAGAAGATGGATGCTCTGTAGACGACAAATGTACTTCACAATGCGCAAAATTTGTTTGGTAGTGGTTCCAGGAGCATTACAGGGATTTCCATAAACATGTGCGGATCCCTAAAATCTCTGGATTTGAATGCGATAGAGAAGTATGGGATAGATTGGAAATAATGTTTCTAGAAGACTGATCTACTTCTTTCTAGTCTGAGCGATTTGAAGACCTGCCTTCTGAAAGATTTATTAAACATCTTCAGATTGTATGCCTCATCGCATATGTGATGTAAATGAGCTAAAGAATACCCAGCATCATTTTAGTACCCAGCTAAAAATACCCAGCACCATATTAATAAAAGGTATCGAATTCGGTTTACTAAAAGGTTTTCTAATAAAAAAAATTTCCAGATTCCAAAAATAACTTTTTTTTGGTTCACACCTAGTGCAACGCAACATGATAAAGAAAAAAACGAAGCTGATTGATATCTTAACAAGAACGAATTCCTAGGTGTTTAATCAAGGGAAGGAAATCCCAGGCTGCATGTCTCATAGGCATAGCTGTGGAGAGATACCTATTCTTCAAGAAAATTCTCCGAAGAATTCTTCAAAAAAATACACATTACACAATACAACAGAGGAGTAATAAAGTTAATCAAAGCAAGCGCCACCCATATATCTCCTAGAAAATTGCAAGCTAGATCAATCACCTACTTAAAGGGGAACTATTCATTTCAGCAAAATATTGGACTCGCCATCTATATAAATGTGTCTGGGATGTCGAGACTACAACTGGATGCATCGAAGACGTTACACTGATTCTCCACATGGTTGGCTAGATAACAAAAGCCCAGTTAAAGTAAATCAAGATTCTGGAAGGGAAGTCATGGCATGGAGCTTTTCTCTTCACAGTAAGAATCGAAGATATCATTGGAAGGTCGAGGGCATTCAAGGTTTATTTCGATATCCTTTTAAGAAAAGTCAATATAACAATAACGACCTTTATGGACCCCACGATGGATTTCTGGTGGATGAATTGCAGAGTAATGTTTCATTGTATTAAAAGAACTTTCAAAATATTCTTGATCTCCTCCTACCTCCTGAACTTCCAATTATAGATTATGTAACTCCAAGAAAATGATGCATTCTTTTCGGAGTTTGCAACTAGTGAATACAGATGCATTAAAAATGGTTTTCACGGAAGAAGCTGTCTTTGCCTTAGTAAACCAAGAAAATACATGCAATCCGGAATTTAAAAACAGTCTGTAAGGTTCGCTATCTCTACTTTATGTTTAAGTACAGAAATCATTTCAAAAGTGAAAAGTAGTAATTATTTAATACAATCTCTGAAAAAGAACCTTCGGGCGCCCATAACTCCAGAATCTATGTTCACGCTATCGGTGTTCTTAATCCAAGCAAAAACAAAGGCTTGGGGAATCCACTTCTTTCTCTTCATTGAGCAAATAAAGAACTGATAATCTCGAATAAAAATCTAGCAGTGTAGGAAATGCACGCATTAAACGGAATAAATGAAAATAGTTAAAGAAAAGAAGTTTCCACAGCTTGAATTTGAGAAATGAGTTTCTCTTTCTGGTCTCGATAGAAACAAAACAGATGTTCGAGACATTCTGTGCATAGTGATGTAAGCAACAGTGATGGATTGCTTAATGTAGGAGCAGAGAGAAGAAGGTTACTTCAATAATACTCAAGACATCAAATGTAGCAATGTAAAAGAATACTGTTTAAAACTGAAAAACATATGGAGGAAGTTTCGCTAAGAAGTTAGTAGCTCAAACTATTTCTTTGGAAGCCAAACGCTGATAAAATGCGTCTATAGTAAGAAATTTAAATTGTTTATTTAACGAAATTTTAATTTCATAAAATGAGTCAAGTTTTCGTGTCAAGTGAATCACGTGTTGCTTGTTTCTTCACATATTGAAACTAATTATCTAACTTTTTTACGGGAAATAAGTTTGTTATATACAGTCGATACTCGATTTCAAAATCTTGTATTTGTTGTTAAAATAAACATACGGAAGTGCGATCAAGTATTAAATATTTGTCGTATCATCAAGTTTCGAAATGGTCATTTACAGGTGTACAAATGACCCCCTCTGATTTCGACAGAAACTCTGCCGAGCACGCTCGATGTTTTGCATCAGAGGTACGAGGCCGAACTCTTCGTTTCCATTTACACAAATAACCCATTTCTTGGAACGTTTGATGCCATTTTCAAATGCAGTAGGGGCATTCGTTGCGAATCTTATACGAAATTTGCGTTCGACGGTTATCGCTGACTCGCTCTAATTGAAGTGAAGGACGCAAGACGCTTTTTGTTGCTGTACTGCCAAAATAACCGAGAACAGGGAGACCTCTACCGGCAATCTCAGCAAACTTGAAGACCTCCCCCTCTTTCCAATGGTAGGCAAGTCGTTCATCTGCCGTCAGTGGTTACGTAGTTTTAGCATTTTGAAATCGGGTATGGACTGTTGAATCACCCTGGATAATATGCGAAATTTCGCCATGAAGAGATGGGTAAATTGGATAATTTTATTTGCATTCCAAATATTTTTTTGAAATGTCGACCAAAGACATTCATGTATTCCTTATCTGAGTAAATTCTTGGTTTCATATTTCATATTTCTTAATAATGCACGCATTTTCATTTTCTAGTTAGGATTACTATAGCAGGTCTGTTAAAAACAAACAAACGTACTTTTGCCATAGCAAACGAAACATTGTACCAATTGAGCTCCATTAAGCGGCAGCACCACTTAGTGGCAACCTTCGGTAACAAGATATTTATTGGTGCGTTATTCTACCTTTATCCGTTAGCGATTTACAGCTGCCAAAGTGAACTCATGCAGTCAACATTCTGCTAAGTGAAGATGGACTGGCTGTGGAAAAACAAGAGCTGGGTTTTGCACGACGACAACTCACGAAATCACTCGTCTCTGCTTGTCGGCCAATTTATGGTCGCTAAAAAAGTGGCCGTTTTTCTCCACCCTCCGTACTCTCTAGACTTTGCCCCGGCAGAGTTTTTTTTTCTCTTTCCAAAGTAGATTTCAAGTGATTTCGCGCGTAAAACTCTGCTCTTACTTTCCACAGTTCAGTACATCTTTACTTAGCAGAATGGTGACCGCATGAGTTCATTTTGGCAGTTGTAGATCTCCAACGGATAAAGGCGGAATGACGTACCGAACAGCATTTTGTTACCAAAGATTGCCACCAGTGGCGCCATTTACAAGAGCTCAATCGGTACAATGGTTCGTTTGCTATGGCAAAAGTGCAGTCTTTTTTTTTGAACAGACTTCGTATTGAATCAAGATTTTACGAGATCTATATTGCTCGTTTATTGTTACAGAACACCTTTCAATCAAAATTTTATTGTCTTTAGTATTCTTTATATCTAGATCATGAAAAATAAAACCGAATCTCTAATATAATGTACATTATTTGAAAAGTAGTAAAACAATTAAGAAGTTGAAGTGTAAATCAGTAACGAACAAAGCCGCGCTGCTTAAAACATATTCACTGGAAATTTTAGCATTTTATGGGAAAGCCATTTTAACTTGCATATGACACTAGGTCCTGTGTCTCTTTGTTCAAAATTTTCAAAGTGTTGTATAAATCCATATATGTACAGGGTGGCCCTTAATAAGTTCATTTTTTGACAGCCTACAACTTTTGAACGGAGTAAAGTATATTAAATCCGTAAAATAAGGAGAATAGCTCGAATCTCAGAATAGGATCACTGTATGAGACTTTCCATGAAAGGTGGATTGGGCACCGTGGCCCCGTCGAGTGGCCGGCCCGATCCTCAGACCGGACGCCCCCCGATTATTTCTTCTGGATCTATCTCAAAGAGTAAGTCTACGCTTGCCCCATGGACTTCATCGAAGACCTGAAGGAACTGATAACCCCAGAATTTAACGCGATTCCTATTGAGTTCTGTCGCAAGGCGTGTGCAAACTTGGCTTTGCGCCTCCAAGCAGTAATCGATCTAGATGAAGCACAGATTGATATTGCACTGGAAAACCGCACATAGAGAAATTTTTATGTATCCTTTGACGATGAATACCAATTCACAGATTAAATAAATTATGGTCTACAATGGAGTTATTGGGTGTCAAACACTGAACTTATTTATGGGCCACCCTGTAGTTACCATTAAAAATGCAAATTATATTCATTAACAATTAACAATCACCTATTTATTGACAAAGTCAAAGTTAACACAATCATCCCATCATTTGGCCTCCAAGATCACGGATCAAAATAATTTAAAATTTTAATTAGAGTTCACCTAAAACAGCTAGTCTACAACGTTGACCTTCAATATTTGCAATAACGAAGCCATAGTTCGTGTTTATGATTCGATGATTCGTAGGTGTCATACTTGTATTCAGGCTCGAGGAGCACTTGGTATATTAAACCGTTTACGCTCTTATGGTTTTTAAATTAAATGCTAATTATAAGTTAATGTACATATGTTTTGTTTACCTATTTGTTACTACACTAATAAAAACTTTGATCTGCTGTAGTTCTGTGCATAATGAAAATACACTTTGTGATCATATGGTATGTTTGTTCAACCTGACTTCCACAACAAACTGTCAAATATTGTTACACTCATTGTGAATGAACAACAGCAAAGTAGCAAAAGTTAGATTTCAAGAAAACTTAATTCCAGCGCCAACTTCATAGCAATGACGGACTTTCCTATAATAGCCTATATAAAATTTCAGCCTTAAAGATGAAAGACGACGAAAATATGAAGTGCACAGACAGATGGGCCTGGTAAAAATACAAACTTAAAAAGTATAGCACTCCTAGAATTTTTCAACGTTTGAACTGATGCGAATTTTTAATATTTCTTTAATTTATATAAATTTAACACACATTAACACACATTATTGTTTTTTTTTGGCTTAGGCCTAACAGTGAAAAAAAACCGTTGAAAATGTGGTCTTACATATTTATTAGACCATTGCATATTCACTAGACCATTGCATATTCACCCCTCTGTCATGAATGGTAAATGTCAATAATGCAAAAATGTTTCAAATGGTATATTACCTGACAACCTGATAACTCTTCACAAGTGCTTTTAACTTTCACAAGCATGCTCCGGAAAAGAGAACTCGCAGAGATTCAACTAGGGCGAATCTGTTGTTTGCAGACCGGGAAAATTGCAACATTGGTGAAAGACTGCCACCACTAAGCGCAATGGACGGAATATAATACTAAGTGACCGAAATGAACGCCACTTTCGATCAACTGCAACAAATGAGCGAATGTTCACACTCTATATCGACACAACACTCCAAGCAAGCACAAGTCACACAAAAATTTGGAGAAGCCTAAATCAGTCAGAGAGTCAAGGCAAAACCGAAGCTTACATCTGTTCACAAAGCGTCGCGTTTTGACTAGTACAAAGAACGAATAAACTGGATATTACAATGAAAACATATTGTATTTTCTTACGAGATGAAGATTTCGTTTTGATGAGATTTCGTCTACGAAAAATCGACCAAAACGATTCAGTTGCCAGAGAGGTGGTAGATCTGTAACGGCAAGACGTCGCAGCTGATACTGTGATAGTGGATGGGAAAATGAATGCAAGAAAATATTCTGTTTCATTGCCTGTTTCTATTTGGATCACTAATAGCATGCTCCATCTTCCATTACCAAGTAGTTTAAGGGTAAGAAAATCGACGTTATTTCAGTGGCCATCGCGAAGTCCAGACATAGATACTGCTGAATCTGTGTGGAGCATTGTGGTGCAAAAGTTGTCTGTAAAATCTCGTAGTTTTGCGTGCTTGGCAATGTAGCCACCTGGATAATGCAAAAATCGCGGACGCTTGTTTTACCTTTCGAATATTTTTATTTGGAAAACGTATGAAAATTAAATTTATATGTACACTGATTGGAAGAAAGTAATTGGACACCTCGCACAGTGCGTTTATTTGCCTTTATAGGGGAAAATATCTTCGCATTGAATGATGGGTACAGCTGCCAATTCTGAGGGCAAGAGGAAGGCAATCCTATACTGCTACTCATCGAAGTGCGCCGCTTTTGCCCGACTTGTTATTGTATAACGATGGTAACAATGAGATAAGTTCAGAGCCATGGCAGCCATGGGTCTCGATGCCCTCAAAAGATGGCGGATATTCAATGCTTATGTTTTGATATTTCTCTCTATTGATAACAGCTAATATCCTGTCGGCCCCCCTCTGGCTGCAATCACGGCGACCACTCTCCGGGGCATGCTTTCCACAAGAGTACGTACGACCCCCACAGGAATCTCCCGCCAAATGTCCCGTACAGCCGTCCACAGTTCAGGTAGTGTTTTGGGGAGTGGGCTACTACCCCTCAACCGACGCTCGATTTCATCCCACAGATGTTCGATGGGATTCAGGTCAGGGCTCTGGGCTGGCCACTGCATGCGTTCAACATTATTATCGGCATACCATTACAGGGTGTATGAGCTGCAACATGTGGCCTGACATTGTCGTCTTGGTACAGGCATGGCTCTAGACCGTTGGTTTGCCAAAGGGTTGGGAGAACGGAATTGTCCAGGATGGTAGTGTAGTCCGTAGCCCTCATGGTGCCTTCCACTTTCACTACCGGGCCTACGTCATACCACGAAAAAACAGCCCCACACAATAAATCCTCCTCCGCCTAACTTCACTGTTGGGATGATACACTCAGGAAGGAGCCGTTCTCCAGGTAAACGCCACACCCAAACTCTGCCATCCGATCGAAACAATGTGAAGCGGGATTCATCGCTCCAGAGAACACGTTTCCAGTCCTCAACGGTCCAATCTTTGCGTTCCCTGGCCCATTGCAGTCTGTTCGTTTTGTTCGCCGGTGTGACTAGCGGCTTGTGGGCTGCTGCTCTGCCGTGATATCCCAGCATGTGGGCCTCCTTTCGGAGGGTCTTGGTGGATACGTGACATCCAGATGCCTGCTGGAATTCCCCGGCGATGGTGGTCATCGTCGAACGTCGGTTCTTCCGTATCTCCCGCTGCAGCACCCGACGGTCCCTGTCGGTCAATGCGGATGGACGACCAGGCCTTGGTGCATTCGTACAATGTCCATTGGTCCTGTACTTCTTCAGCACATACGCCATTGTTGATTTCCGGTGGTTCCGGCTACTGGCAATCTCTCGTATGGATGCGCCTTGGAGCGACATTCCAACCAGGACACCTTTTTCGAACTCTGCCAGCTCCGCCTGTCGCGGCATGATGCTTCAGTTAGAGTCAATGGTGTTGTCTGATGACTATCTTTGCATTTCCATGTAGTAGTGGTAGCGGAAAGGTCCATTTTTTGCCGGGTGGATGGGTGTCCAATTACTTTCTTCCAATCAGTCTATAAAGAATAACTGACTATATACTATATCCAACACGGAATTATTAGGACCGATACATACTTATGTTTTCACAATGTACATACGCCCGTCCGTCTGTCTGTTGATGCTCTAGCGTTTGAAAGTTCTGAATTTTCGACTTCCATTTTCGCCATTCGGTAGTTTAGGCAAAAACGACAGCCTGAATTCGTTGGTCGAAAAAAATCGGTGAATTACTTCCGGTTCAAAGTCACAAGTAACAGAGGGGATCACGTTTTCTCTAATACAATTCCATGTATAAAAGGGTGGATTTCCAGTTTCGTGCACACATTTTGACAAATTTTCATGTTTTCCACAGAAAACACCAAAAAGGGCATCAATGCATTTCTCTCTCTGATATTCGATATCTAAGGCAGAGAGAAGGCTTAGGAATTAGGCGAAGACATGGTAGTCTTCTTTAGTGGTCAAAAATCAGTCGAAATTGGTTTAATGGTACGAATTCCAATGGTACCATAATAGTACCATTGGAAGCTTCTAACGATAACACAGGGGAACAAAAAAAAATTTTTTTCGTGGTGCCTGGAATGTTAGAACTGATTTTGATTATATTTGATGTGTTGATTCAAAATATGAAAACAGTTTCTCTCTATCAGCTATAGTTTTTGAGATACAGCACCACTAACTTAATGCGCTTTTGTTATTTGTTATGGTACAGAGGTGTTAATTTGATATAATAAGTCTGGGAAAAAGTTCGTGGCGTTTTACCTGATAGATGGCCACGAATTTTACTTTAAAAAATGTCATGATTATCAGCGCCATAATTATCAAAAAAGAGCGTACCTTGGATTCTTTGGTGTTAAGCTTGGTGACCAAGACAAAACGTGGGCACCACTTGTTGTGTTTAAGATTTTTATGGAACACTTATGGCAATGGACTAATGGGCAAAAGAGAAGTCTGAAATTTGGTGTGCCGATGATTTGGAGGGAACCCAGAAACCACACTGATGACTGCTATTTCTGTATTGTGCAACGTTGCGACGTTAATATCTCGAAAACTAGACCTGATGGAACAAATATAAAGTTATTTTTGAATTCTGCACCCTAAAATTACCTAAGAACACTTGAAAAATCGCCGGCACCAAAATGTGTGTTGACCTGTGTAATATATGGCATGTGTATACATGTATATCAAGCAACTTTTAATGCCGTGTCATGAATGAACATAACGAGAATTAATGATAGTCGATATCGATTTAACGGTACGCGATTTAATGTTAACATTATGGTATCACTGGAACTTTCAATGTTAAAATATGGCATATAATAATATAAACAACTCACAACGAGTTGCTATCCATAGCCAATTTCAATCAAAAGCATATTGCTGTCAGGCCTAATGTTATCAGTAGCTAATTGCTGTTATGCCTGCAGTATCAATAACAAATTGGTACTTGGCTTAATAATCAGATCTGTTGTAATAATCAGCTAATTGTTGTTAACCCTACTATTAATAGTTAATTACTTAGTCCCTACAGTATCGATAGATAATTTTTGTTAGGCATATTGTTGTCAGTAGCTAATCGCTCTCTTCAACAGTACATGCTTACGTAGTAACGGTTTAGCGATAGATTATGAAGAAATAATAGACGCTTACACAGAACGCGTCAACAATCGCTGCTCATTTCATTATGTAAGAATGTTTACAAATTAAAGGACTTTTATGTGTTCTAATACACTGGTGGACAAAAGTTTGGGGTAGGTGTGTTTTCTAAGAAAATAATTATTTAGAGATTTTATTGTTATGGCACCTTTTTAAGTTACTATTGAATATATTAAAATTGACAATTGAAAAATTGATCTTTTAATTTGTTTTTAAGTTACATGCAAAGTATGCAAACTGAACTGGTCAAAAGTTTGGGGTAACAGGTAAATAACTGATATTTTTTACAGTAAAGTGCATGAATATTTGTCCATTGATTTTTTGGAATGTGAAGAAGTGGATGATTTCTGATGAGAAACGAAGGAAATTCATGCATTGTATGCTCAATACAAGAACTTCAAGCGAGAAGCTGAAATTGCTGATGTTGGCTACAATACAGTAATCAGGGCAATTAAAAATGAAAACAAAGACAGGAAAGAAGATGGGAAACCATTCTGCACTTACAAGACGGACAAAATCTAGCATAAAACGCCATGGGAGAAGAGAAATTGCAGCTGGCCACATTGTAAACAGTACGCGCATCGAAGTAAATCTTGATTTGAAGGCTTCAACCAGAACCATAAGGCGTGAATTGCAGCGTGAGAACTTTCACTATGAAGCTATTGAAAAATCACTGCCATTAATACCAAAAAATAAAAAAGCAAGACTTCAATTTGCTCAGAAACACATCATGAGAAGACTGATTTTGGGTTGGTGGTATTTTCTGATGAAAAACGATTTTTCCATGGATGGACCTGATAACATGTGCAGTTATGTTAAAAACAAGGCCAAAAACCAATTGCTCTGGTCAGAAATAAGCACCAAATGGGAGGAGGAGATGTGATGCCATTAGGTGCCATGTCAAACACGGGTCACCTGAAGATAAAAGTAATTGAGGGCAAATATACGGCAACCAATACTTAGAAGACCTTCAAAGCACAAGAGACACTACAGACAAAAACAATGGGTATGGTAGCAAGACAATGCATCTATCCACACAGCACGAATTTTTACTGAATGATTTTCCACTAAAAAAGTTCGTAAACTAGACTGGCCGGCAAGGAGTCCCGACCTCAACATTATAGAAAATGTTTGGCATCTTATGAGCCAGGATATTTATGCTGACAAACAGTATTCAACTCGTATGCAGCTAATGAATGCAATTGAGGCCTCCGCTGTTAAAATAGCACCAAACACCATCAAGAAGTTATTTTCATCAATGACAAATCGTCTTCTTCAAGTTATAAAGTCAAATAGCGGTCAGATTTCATATTAATTTTCTTTACTTTTGATATCTTGATGATTATTTACCTGTTACCCCAAACTTTTGACCAGTGTAATTTGCATTATTTGGTTGTAACTTAAAAACAAATTAACAGATCAATTATTCAATTGTCAATTTTGATATATTCAATAGTAATTAAAAAGGTGTCATAACAATAAAATCTCTAAATAATTGTTTTCTTAGAAAACACACTTACCCCAAACGTTTGTCCACCAGTGTATATGGAGAATTACTACACTGTCCATTTAACTATGCAGGTACTTCATCTTTATTCATTTTGAACAACACAGTTCCTTTAGAACTACGCTTTGCCTTAGCAACCTGATGCTTCCTTAGCAACCTCATATAACCCTAACAATTAAAGATTTTTTTAATGGACAAATGCTTTCTTTTTTATCCTCGAAATCCTTAAAATTCTATCGGTCCTAGGCATGTCGGTTGCTTGACTTTTTAAAATGTCTGACAGATTGTTTGAGGTCAATGGGGTCCAACAAAGGTAACGGCATTTTTGTCTAAACGTATGTCTTATAATACGTCAAGATTTAAGTAGGAAATTAAAAAAAAAATTCAGCATCATTTAAAAGTTTGAAAATTTAGGTGGTATTATATTTTTTTTAACAGGTTGCATAAGCCGCGTTATTTGATGTCTGAAACACGGGAAAAATATGCGAGAACAGATCGTTTTAAGTTCATTCTCATGTGAATTTTTGACTTTTTCGAACTTTGTTTGGCATACATAGATTTGCAATTTTTATCATAGGCAAAGGTTGAAGGGCAACTTCAACTTAGATCTTGGATCCAAAAATATTTACCCATTTTCTTAATTGCTTAAGTAAACTTTGGCTCACAATATCAAATATGACTGCATTCTTCCCGCCAATTATCGATTCAAAAAGCGCTGAGTAAGGATCTGAAGTAAGATTACGTGAGTAAGAAATTATTGGAGAGGTCCATCCATTATGAGCCTTAAAAATTTTTGTTCTGTTTACCTACAAGTGTAATTATCCCGGGCAACGCCGGGTACCTTCGCTAGTATAAAAATATTACTGGTAGGTTATTGTAAAGTAATAATAATAATATTCGTCTATAATATCATTTATTTTTAGTGACGTTCCTCCTCTTTTCAGATTTGTTCTTTTTGCTTTTTTAATAACTTTGCATTTGAGCAATGCTTTTCGTTTTTTATTCTTCCTTAATAGCTTTATTTTCAAGCTTTGTTTCTTATATTCCAGTCAATAACTGAAGTGTTTACAAGTAGTAATAGCAAATAAAACGCTCTACATTTCTAATACGATGAATTCTGAGTTCATGATTGCAGCTGAGAAACGAAAATACATTGTTTTTAAGTCCAAGTCTTAGCTTAAGTTTTTTACATCTTTAGATAATATAAGAACGTATAAAGCTGAAAGTTTTGAATTCATTTTCGAATGGATTAATTTAATTATCTCGTACGCTTTAAGAAACGACATTATCCCTTTCTGAAGAGCTGAAGCGTGTAGTTGCTGCTTTATAAAATCTTTTATAAAGACTTATCTCGGACACTAGCTACATTGTGCGAAGCTTACAAAGCGAGAGAGAACTACAAAAGACGGCTGCCTGTTTCAACAGCTTTATCTTCCTATGGAAAAATTTCTACCAAACTATTGATTTCAGTGAAAATCCTTCGGGCTGTAGACTCTTCGTCGTTTAAGAGATCTCTCGAGCTTTGTTTTACGTTTGTCATTTTTCCTTTTTAAAAATTCGACGCCTCTCTTTCATTTTATGGTAAAATTTCGTGTCTATTCTTTGGCTTATCTGTTGTTTTTTAGGGACTAACACTGTAGAACTATATTGCATTTTTATAAATTATGTTATTATTATTATTATTATTATTATTATTATTATTATTATTATTATATTATTATAGAGGCTGTCAATTTTGCCTGATTATCATTGTGATTGTATGGGTGGGCTCTATAAAAGCGGCGTCATTTTTCTCCATCCTTTACATGCGCTGATTTATCCTGTCGATCGAAGCGATTTGCTCCAGATGAACTGTTCAGTCGGAGGATAGAAGCTAATTTGAGAACATGACTTTTCCATTTTTCAGCTTTCTTTCCTTTCCGAAGAATAAAAGAAAAATCCCTGCGGCATCTGTTACTAATGTAGCATTTATCGAATTGGTTGGGGGGAGGATGGGAAACGCATCAAGATAGGCTCACTTGGCAGTTCTGCATAGATAGTGAAGCAGTTTTACAATAAATATTTTAGATATTCCTTTGAAAATATTTTTGTTGTTTACTCCAACTTTACAACATTGTTTACTTACGTTGAGAGAATAGTGAACTTTCGCAGACGTAAATAGAGAAACTATGCTGTGATGGAAGTAAGAAATTTTAAGATTGATTTTTCAGAAAAGGGAAATTGAATTCGTTCACGCGAAATTTCTATTTGCTACCCGCTAAATAATTAAATTTGATATCTGGGTTTCAAGACTGTGCCGTTTTAAAAGAAGACATTTCAAACGAATAACTTTCAAAAAATATTTTTTGACATTTTTATAAATTTACTTTTAATATTATCTCAATATTAGCAGAAGCCTTAAGTATTAAATTAAATTTTAATTTTGCCGTATTAATTAATTTACTTTCGAATCTATCTTAAAATATAATTAGGATAGTAAATTGTAGGATCAGAAGTTTTCAAATCTTAGAAAATTTTCATATGAATACAAAAAAACGCCCGTTATACGATATACGTTCCAAAATTTTCCGGATTGGAGCTGTATAACCGAAACGTGAAACAGTTTCAATGCACGCCGATAGATGGGAGTAGGTACATGTGTTGTGAGCTAGGGTACAAAATTTCATCGTAAATGAAGCTGTTTTTGCCTGTATTGATGCCGTTTTTGTTAGAAGAAGTTATTGTATTAAAATCAGGACTATTTCTTGACCATTTCAGGAGGTGAAAATTTTGCTCTTCGAACCAGTTTAGGTGCGCGTTTGCTCTGTGACATTGTGCTCCGTCTTGTTGATATATAAAGTCCTATCAGGGAAATAAAAAGCAGCACTTGGTATCAGATGACCGTTCATTATTTCAATGTAAATGTTGACATGTTTTTTCAATTGAAAAATGGAAGGAAAAACTCTGCGATCCGGATTCGAACCAGGAACCTCGACTATCATGGCCGACAAGCAGACACCACGGACAGCCAAGCTGTCTCAATTTGTAGAGGCGTCGGCCATGATAGTCGAGGTTCCTGGTTCGAATCCGGGTCGCAGAATTTTTCCTTCCATTTTTCAATTGAAAAATCATTACCTATGCTTGGAGAGCATCTCCAGTTCATAATTACTATTATTGACATGTTCTTTAACAAAATATAAACGTCCACTCTCATAAGCAGTTATTATTCCATAAACCATCATTTTATAAATTTGACTCTACATAATACACATACAGTCAAAGTTTTCTTCTTTTTTGCGCTCAACTTTTTGTTCATCATCATTCAGAAACCTAACCTAGATTATCACTGAATATGACTTCTTGCCCTATCAAATTGCTGTTTCTTCATTCGTTTAGTTATTAAGTCGTCTTTGCTGAAGAACGAAAGGAGTAACCCTTCTCTTTCAAACGACGAATTGTTGTCGTTGAGAAAACTTCTTTCCTATTAATTGCATTCCATTTTGAAGTTGTTTCTCTTTCAGTTTGAAAATGTGAATGTCTTACAATGCCTGAATAAACCATTGATGCTTGCAAAATAAGAAACTCGCACTGTTTTGTTTATTTCAAAATAAACCGCGAAAATGAAAGAACTTGTTTGTTTGCGCGCACGTCACCATAAGAAGACCCCATTTTTGCACACGCCCATCTGTAAGTGAAGCGGTGTGCGCATTAATGCTCTTGGCGGAACTTCTTTCCTCCACCATTCAACGATGCGCACGAATGCATTTCACATGAAAGCAATGGAACTACTTCCTACGAGGGAGCAGCAGACGACAATTGAATTGATTCAGAAGTTTCTAAACAAACTTTTATTTTTTAAAAATAGTCATTAAAATTAACTAATTGTCATCCACTATAAAAATCTATATAGTAATTAATAATCATTTCCTTACTGTATTGTTTAATTTTATTAATTTTATTTTAGACTTTTGTCAGGGAGCCCCGTAATATTTTGCTTCTGCAATCTTCGTAAATTTTTCGGGGCTGAAATAGATTATAGAGGGAAGGGCTATCGAACTAATGGGGCAGCCGAGAAACGAACATGGACGTAATGCTTTAGTGAGGGTATACATCGTGGTGCTTTATAATTTTGAATAAAAAAATATTCATGGATGCTTACCTCATCTTATAAATTAGTTTGAGACGAGTAATTGTGCAGAAAAAAATAATATCACTGTTGTAACTGCAGTTCATTGGCGACTGTCGTATACGATTTTTCATGCTAGTTTCTTTTTCCCTTTCATTCCCATTTGAACAAAGGGGCGCATCAAACAAAGAGTTCGGTTTAATTTTAACAAAATGAAATAGTGCTATTTCTTATTTGCCAAAGGCAATCAGCAGCTTTAGTTGAATAAAATATTTCAATTTGGTTTGAAACTTTGAGATACAGGTTCTGGTGGTTCCCTTGTTAGATGTCTATCTTCGGCTTGTGATGGTTTCTTCCGCAGCTGTGCTTAAAAACGCAACTTCTAGTTTTCTTATATTTTAATAATTTTGCTTGTAGCTTTTGTCGTTAAATTAGATCTTTTCTATTTTGGTTGCTTTTCGTTTTCTTGTAATTTCTTAATAATTAAACCACGAACAGATTGAGAGATTTGTTTTATCACAGACATTTTTCCATATATAAAGCATAAAAAAGAATCAATTAATCAAATCCCTAAATTTTAATGAATCAACTCATTCTAGACTAATTTACATCTCATCATTAAACTTCTTCAACTAGGAATTGAAAATTTAACGTTTTTAACACAGTCTCCATACTTTTGTCTCAGAATAGTTAAATCTCCAAAATTTGGACTTCAATACAATTGTTGTTTTACTTCTTTTTTGTTCAAAGAAATGATTCGATACACATGAAATTGTACATAAAGGATATAAGATGTTGTAAATTTAAAATATATGGCCCTACAATGCATACGACAATTCGCACTTATTTGAACCTTCCAAATGAACCTTTCATTTATTCAAAAAATCTCCATTTTTTTCCGGAAGTGTATTCCCATCGCTGATGAAGTGGGAAATGGATGCGGGCGGTTATATAGTCTAAGTTATTATGGCTATCGACCTTAAACATGAACTACTCTTATGAATGCGAAAAGCCGTTTGGTCTTATGTGTGTCCCATCGTTCCTGGACTGCAAAGCTGTTCTTTGGAGTGATGAGTCCTACTTTTCACAGTTCCGGAACTATTTAGGGCAGGCGACGGCCCACCGAACAAATGCCTTGTGTTCTTCCAAAATTCAGTGGAAACTCGATAATTGTATGTGACTGGTCTTCGTGAATAGGGCTCGGGCTGTTGGTCATTCTATCAAAATCCATGAACTCTGAATGAAAATGGACGTTTGAGACTCTATCAACTGTATAGCAGAATTATGGAGACAACTTCCAGTACGGTCGAATTCCCTGCCTGCCACACAACAGGCGTATTAAATGCTGGTTTCTTGAAAAGGAGATTGCATTGTTCTGTATCATGTTCAGTATCTTCTGATTTTCATTTATTACAGCAATCTGGGAAGAACTGAAACATCCGTTGCTGCTGTTTTACAAACGGTGGACCACATTTTTAATATAATTAATTTTTAATTTACATCTGAGCTAATTACGCAGTTTGCAGATCAGTCCTCCCACCTTTTTGTTCAGTTTATGTCATGCTCTTCCCGCCAGGGTACAGTTGCAGAATCAGTTCAAAATGGCTTCTGCACTTGACGTTCGTCAGACGGAATATGTTATAATTGCCTTCCTCGTGTGTGAAAATGAGACGATAAGAAAGAGCCATTCACCAGGGGTTACCGTGACCGTAAGGGGGAAGGTTATCGATTGCAGAATGATTGGACATATCCATTTTCTTGGACACAAGGAACATCAGGAGCAAAACTGTGGAGTGGCGACTGTTACCGAACGGAGATGCATACTCTTGCTCAAAGATAGGATGCGGGTATTTATAAGATTATGTGAAAAATAGCTTTTTTTTCAGCTTCTTCCTAAAAGCTATAAAACTAGTGTTTTTAATATATTTTACTGAGCCTCCCTGGCATTCTTTACTTAAATTCGTTGTGAAAAAAATAAGTAGAATATTAGTAGAAACTTTTTCAGGTTTTTTTAAAACATTCCCCCGCTACTTAATAATGTAAAAAATAAAAAAATTGAAATAAATCGTAAACAATAATAAATTAGGTTCAAGATTAATTGTTACTATCCACATTTTTCTTCTATACAGTAAAGTTAGGTTATCCAGATTATTGATTGTTTAGACGAATCTAGATAATCGAAATTTTCGGATCAACGAGATTTACACCTATATGCTATAAACTTCTTTACAGAATTTTGAGCATTTTAAATAAGCTTTATTTTAAGTATAAAGAGAAGGTATATTTTTCTATGCAGTACATGAACATAAATGTAGTAAATACTGCGCATACTGTATGTATTAATGATAATCAGATAAATACATGCCACCTACTTTAACTTTAAAAGCAGAGTGAATGTTAAGTGTGAAGAAGGGTGGCGACGGACGTGATGGCAAAAACATGTTTATTACAATTTCGTAAACAATTAATAATTGAGTTTTAAAATTCAACTAAATCTTAATTGGAAAAATAATGCTTGAAATAAATTGAAGATGAAGACTCCTGATTTATATGTTCTTGTAGAATGAGGGACCTTCAACACAGAAAAACGCGACCACTGTGGTTTGTCGACTGAATGGCCTAGGCTAATGAAACATGATATTAAAAAAGAAAAGGAATTAGCAATGATCGTTCACTTAAAACACTATAAATAGTCAACTAATATAAAATTACTTCGCGCTCCGAGGAGACTAATGCCAAAACGTGTATATTTCCCGCAGTGCCAGCTTTACAGGTAGATTTGCTCCCTCGATGGTGAACGCTGCATCTATTCAAGAAAAACAGCCTATGTGTACATTCGATTCCTATACAATGAATTCTGCTCCACTCTGAATTCTGCTCTTCCATGAGCTTTGGTTCGAGTCCAAATTCCTTCTTGCTGCGTTATTTACAGGATTCTCCTCCTCGTTCATTAGGCATGCATTTTTTCGAATCAATTGAAATCGCTACGTTTTCTCTTGTTTTGGTAGAAGCAACTTCGTTGCTGAGGGGATTATTGCTAAGAACAAAACTTCTTTAGTGTATAAAAGGTTTCATAGTTATATCTTAAAAGTGATTATTAATTTGTTTTTGTCTGGAACAGTTAGTTAGATGAAGCTTGATATGAGCGTCGTCCAGAAAGCAAAGAACGAAATAAAAAACAAAAACAAAAGATATCAAAACAGAACTTTATTTCCAACAATACTAAACTTAACACTACTTTCTACATAATCGCAATTGTTATTGAGGCTTTTTTCACAACGAGAGACAAGGTTTTCAATGCCGATGTTATACGAGGGGATGCTGAGAAGTTCCTGGCTTTGCCTTGAAATAGTTGAAATTGAAAAACGAGTTTAGGGGCATATGTAAGATTATTGTCTTAGTATGTAACTGTTGTTTCTAATTTTTACAACAATGTAGTGTGAGAAGCTGATATGCAGAGGCACAAGCAAGTTTCACGTCTTTGGAGGTTGGGCCGTCCTGAAGCTTTTGTTCCTCCAGGAAAAGTCAGGAAAAGACATTCACACAGCGATTTCACAAGCACTGGGAGAGATATGTCCTTCTAACAGCACTGTCAAAACCTTGGTACCTCGTTTCAAGACTGGGCATCTCACTTTTGAAGATGAGCCCTGCAGTGGGCGCCCCCCAACCGCAACTGACCCAGAAACATGTGATGCCATCTATGAGCTGATTCTTTAGAACCGGCGAATATCCGCCAAAAAGATAGCCCAAAAAGATACTAGACTTCTGTCGGGGGCGTGTTGGGTTCATCATCAGCAGGATTCTCGACATGCATAAGCTTTCAGCGAAGTAGGTACCAAAATGTTTGAACAGTGATCAGAAGAAGGATCGAGTTGAGGCACCCAAAGCCGTTGTGGTCTATTTTAAAGCAGGGCAGAACTTTTTGGCAAGGTTAGTGACTGAGGATGAAACCTGGCTCCACATTTGTGATCCAAAAAACCGAGGAAAAATCAAAGGAATGGCGTCTGTTTTCTCCAGACAAAGACGGCATTCTGTTGATTGAATACCTACCACAGGGATCTACTATAGCCAGACAGTATTAGGCTATCGTTCTCGATCACTGAGAGAGGCAAACAAGACGAAACACCGAGGGAAGTTGATCAAATGAATCCTCCTTTTCATGACAATGCACCTGCGCACACATCCAACGTACCAAATTACACACCCTGGGTTTCCATTTGGTTCACCATCACCCCTATTTGGCATCTGACTGTTATGTGTTCCCAAACTAAAGAAACACCTGAAGGTTCATCGTTTTGAGGACATTTCTGACGTCAAACACACTGCTGAGGGCTGGTTGAGGGTCAATCAAATAAATTTTTTGAACGGGCCTGAAAACTGCAACAACCCTGTCACAAGTGCATCAATGTCAGGGGAGAGTTGTTGAATAAATTTGTGATTTCATGCCTCTGATTCTATTTTCCTGGCAAAGCCAGGAACTTCTCAGCACCCCCCTCGTACAAACCTGCCGCCAATGACTGAAGTGAAGAAGTTACTGCTTCTTTAAGTGCTTCATCACGTTGGAAGTGTGTTCCCCTGAGAAGCCTTTTCATTTTAGGGAAAGGGTGAAAATCACTAGGCGCCAAGTCGGAACTGCAAGGGGGATAGTCAAAAACGTCCCACTTGAAACTTTGCAATTCTTGTTGTGTTGCTGTAGCTGCACAATCGTAGTGGCGATTATGAGAAAAGTAGTGTTAGGTTTGGTATTGTTGCAAATAAAGTTTTGTTTTGATATCTTTTGTTTTTGTTTTTTTTGTGGGTTTTTTTTTTGTTGAGATAGAGCCAATCGTTGTTTTCTTTTTGGACGACCAACGTACTTTTCTCCAACAGTCATCTCAGAATCCTTAGTTCTGGCAAAACCAATTCTTTTGTTCAGCCCATTAAAGGCACGTTTTGAAACTTTTTAGAGACGTTTTGTGAGTAATTTTCTCGCCGAATTGCATCTCGCGTTCATCGACATCCTCTGCTGAAGTACATTTCACATTATATCAATAATTTCGTTATCAGTCAAGATTTCATGGACTCCATTGTCATTGTTAACGTTTTGAGTATGCCGCTAATTCTCCAAATTTTGAGGATTCCATATCGTCAGAAAAAAGCACGGAAGTACGTTAGCATGAGTTCTTCACGTACTCATCACAAATTTTCTCACGAATCATCCGGATAATAGAAGATTCATTACTTGTTTAATGAATTAGGCGTTAATTTCCATGACGAATTGTTGTTTTTAATGCGTTTATTTGTTCTAAAGGCTAAATGCACGACAACATAGAAAACAAGAAAAAAAGAGAGAGAGAGAGAGACAAAATAGAAAACACCGAAGTAGAAAATAAGTATAATAAACCTAAAACTCATTTTTTGCTTTGACAAAATAGTAATATTTAGCTTTTTTTAATAACATTTCTTATCTTTGACAAAGGGCAGTCAGCTTTCTTCCGAGTTATTTCACTCTGTTTGTTCTTCCAGAGGTTAAGGAATTTCTCTGTTCAGCCATTTGTTTTCTCTTGCGCGATTGGTGCAAAGTCTTAAACTCTCTAATTCGTCTGATGAAAGCTCAACGCGATGCGGGCGAAGAAAAGGGGTGAGGAGAAAAGGGTAAAAAAAAAGAAAAAAAAAGTGGTAGAGAAGATGAAGAATTTGCTGCAGAAAATATCGATTTGTTTTGACAGATTCCCTTGTTTTTAGCCCTGAGGGGAATGACTTATAGTAAGCTGCTTCAGTCCGCAATGGGGGATATTTCTCTCTTTTCGACGAATGATTTATGTTGTTGAAGTGAGCAGACGACAATAAGATCAAAATGAGAGAAGAGCGAGAGAAAGATGCGTCTAACCACAATCATCTGTGGACTCTATGTTCGTAAATAAAAGGATTTAATGGCAATGTCTTTGTCATCATCACTTTAGGGCCAGTTATAGATCATATCGCAAATGATTCTTAAGACTCTTTTATTTTACTTTGAATGAAAAGTTTTCTCTCCCAAATAAAATCATGTTAGTACGTCTTCCGCTAATTTAAGCATTAGAACTTTCCGATGAAGAAATACCATTCATCAAAACTAGCTGATCTTTATCTTAACAAGAAAAGCTCCAGAAAGGCATTGAGAATTTTTCAATTGCGTACACGTCGCATTGTATTTAACTAAACTTGAATATTTCATAAAATATTATTGAAGTAGAGAAAAGAAAGACGATTTTAATGGTTTTCTACCGAAATTTTCCATTGAGAGTGATATCGACATGATTTCACAGACACATTAACTGGAGTTCTTTTGTGTTAGTACTTTATACTAAATACTAATTTTTGGAATATCAAATTAGCCACATCATAATATAATAATTCATTAGACGTATAAGAAAAGTAGAATCGCAAAACTCTTCTAAGCATTTCATGTTTATATAACTAACACTCTCAGGTTATGTTTATAATTTATAAGTAAAGTTTTATTGTATCTCACGTCGATGCTATCTACTTGACGGAATAAAATTTATGATTTCGTGTCGCTTTGATGCGAATACTATTCCTTTTCACCTTGGCTTTCAGGTAACCCAGAGTCAGAGGTGAGAGTCGTGAGATCAGCTGACTGCTGGGACAATACGACGGAGGTCGCATTCTCTAATAATGTTATCGCTTGGGGAAATGCCTTCGCAATAGTTCTTTTTGGTGGGCAAGCAATTTGTAGCTGTACCGCATTCTACATGAAAATTGTATCAGTATGGATAGCACTCTCGTTGTTGAAAATTTTGAAGCAGCACAGGATCAATGCTAAAAATGAGAAAAAACCCCCCACATAAAATGCTAAAAATGATAAAATACTTGCTAGGCAGTTTCTGAAAAAAAAACCCTTTTAACTTCAAATGATTACACTTGCCAGTTGCTTAATATACAGAGAGTTTAATAAGCTGAATGATGTATTGATTCTGTGGGTATTCGAATTCAGAGCTCATTTTCGTTTCGAGTTCGATGAAGAGTATAAATTCGGCGTGAAATTATGTCCGGTGGATTCTGTATTAGATAGATGAATGAAAATAACTAAGAGTAAGACATATTGTAAAGCAAGCCTGTTGATGCCTTAGGGGTACTCTAAAGATTTTTAGCCAAGAATGCTGCACGCATCTTACGGAGACCATTCTTCTAGTATTTTTCGAAGTACTCTCTCTCGGCTTCTATACAAAGTTTCATTCTTCTGAACTAGTTGGATATGCAGTTTTTCCAGGTAACTCTTCTCCATGCCTGATAGCATAGCCTTCAATTTTGAAGCCATTCGTCCTACCGGTCACCCAGCTACGGGCCGCTAAATAGAAATATCTTAATTGAATCATCTTATATCTTTTTATATACGAGGGGCAGTCACAAAGTCATTGCAATCACTGCAAGGTGGTAGCTTCATTCCTTCTCCACATATGCACCTCCTCGGGCCACACACTTTTATCAACGATGGACGACTTGCTGGATGCCACTTTTATAGAAGCCCTTTTGGCTGTTGAGGATCTGCTCCACCTCGAAGATGACCTCGTCGTCGTCTTGAAAATGCCGTCCACGAAGCGGGTTCTTCAGGCGAGGGCAAGGGAAAAAGTTGCTTGGGGCCAGGTCGGGTGAATCCGGTGAATGGGTCAGCATTTCGAACCCCAGCTCCCCCGTATCGCGCATGGTGGGTCGTCGTCTTTTAGACATCTTGCCTCGCCGCTTTGACTTGATGGCCTCCCGTAACTTCCGCAGGGGATCCTGGTAATAATCTCCCGTGATTGTCTGGCCTTTCCTTCATAATCTGTGGTTCGTCACAGAAGGAGAGGACTCCGGTTCGTCTTCCACGCTTGGCACTGGAAACGTCGACGTCTCATGGCGAATGTCTCGAACGATGAGGCATTGTCACCATAAACGGCCACTGACTCCTCATAGATTTGTATGGCGATGTTCACCTTCACATGCAGGGACCTTATCACGGCTCACACCTCCAATTTTCCGACGTTCTGCGCCATGTTGTTTTCGAGGCTCTGGCGGCGTTTAGTGATACTGCACCAAACGCCGCTTTGTAGCCTGCAGCTCTCGAGCGATGTCGCTTCCCATTGGCACCACACAATATCAAAAGTTCATGTTGATTTTAATGACTTTGTGACCACCCCTCGTACATGATAAACATTAGATATACCATTTATAAATGTGATTTACCTTTTGCAAATATAAAGTTGTAAATCTTGAGATTTACAATAAGCGTCACCCACTTAATTTTTGGTGGAATGAATTTTTTTTTTAGTTATCTCCTCAGAGTAATCGTTATTTAACAGTTTATAGGTTCGTCGGAAAACTTGATTGTAATGATTACGGAAAAGTTTAAACATTACATCACTCTAAATTAGAAGAGTCTATAGAAAGTAAAAACCCTTGTATTTTCGCTGTAAAGCCCTGTTTATTAAGTTACATAAAGTAGAATCATAATTCCAGTAAGCTTTTCTAACGTTATCTGCTTAACAAGATGTTAAATAGCCGTTTTCAATTTATACAATGAAAAATAATCTTAAAATTTCTAAAATAAATTTGTAAAAATTTATCAAACTTGGGGTGAATAGATTGCCTAAAAGCTGGTCAATAAAAACTTCATTTGTTCGCTGAACTTAAGTTTTTTAAGGTAATTAAGAGAGCTTTAGATTCAAATGGATAAGAAACGTTAATGACTCTCTCCTGAACTTATTTACGCTTTTTTATCATTCCTAAGTTAAATCCTCATTTATAATTTGCCGTTTATATAACGAAAGGGATGCTATTAATTCACTCGTTTACTGTTTCAAATGGTTTCGGGTTATCTCCATCCTTTTGTGGAGAATTTACTTTTTTAAATTTTAATTTTTTACGCTGTTTTAAGTGTCTTGAATAAGAATCTTGAATTTCTCGAAGGTTCTTATTCGGTCCTATTTCCTTTACTGGAATTTCTCGTTTTCTTCGGTACGAATTTTTTTGGTGGGTTTTTGATTTAATCTGAGATTCTGTCAAGGTTGATCGCATTGCATCCTCGTCATCTGGATGAGATAAAGGAGATGAAAGAAAAAAAATTAAAAGCAAATCCAATTTTTTTTCTTCAGCACTTGATTAAAAAACTACTTTTTTCAAAACTAATTTTTTTTAGAAACTGTTAGTACTTAATTGTAATTATTTAAATATCTAATGAACAACTCTCGACAGTTTAAAGATTTATTTCCTTAAGATATAAACGTTCATTAGAAATAATTGAAAATGCCTATGTCAACCAAAAAATGTTTCCACTTTTCGGGATAGAACAAGATTAGAATTGATTCTAAAAATAGCACCATTTTCGAACATATAATAAAACTGATAGATGAGTAAAGTAAGATGGAACCTTCTACATGGAGCAGTTTTAAATTTCCTAGAAATAAATATTATTCATTTAATAACACAGGCCGACAAATATAACTTTTTAAAATCATCTTAAACGTTAAGAGCTGATTCTTTTACGTTTTTTTACGATAATTCCATATCTGACCTTAGTTTTTTTCTATCACCGACAGATTTCTTTTTTTCAATGAAACGCTTTTAAATTTTCATTGGGGCCTGATAAATATGGATACTTTAACATTGCAGCCGCTTCTCTTCACACCCATTACTTTAACATTGAAGTCTCTATGTACATAACTTGGAAACATGAGATGATAAAAAAAAATCTAAAAGCAAATTCGGACTCAGCACAAGAATAAGTCAAATTCATTCAAGATGATGTTTCATTGCTGGCCTATCTAATTATTTACTATAAACCGAATTTTCAAAAAAAAAAATATTTTCAAATAAAATCTTGTACACATTCCAAGGAGGAGCTTTAGCTGTGAAGCAGAAATACTTTTATACATTTGTTAACAATAAATTAATCCCCCCTACTCCCGAGTATGGTATAGGCAAATTGCGGACCCTGTGGTCGTCTTTTGCTATCCGTTTACCTTCACCCCCCCCCCAACATGTTTTTTAATCAAAAAACTAATTTTCTTGAACGTAGTATGTAGAAAATGTAGAGGGGCTCTATCTTTTTTACATTCACATCATTTCTAAACCAAAATATCACCAATCTAAACAAATGTAACTCCGACTCCACTGGAACAACTTGGCCTAAACTTCATAGTAACGTAGATCTTGCCCAGAGGAATCTGGATACTGAATTTCACTCCTTTACGTACCTAAATACTAAATAGATTTTTTGTCCCCTCTGACTCCCACCGCCGTAATTCCGACCCCAGTGCACCAATCAAAACCAAACTAAATAGTGAAGGTGAACATACCCACAGTGAGTTACATTCCGAATTTCAACCTTCTACCTCAAAAAATTTAGAAATTATGAAGGGGACAGACGGACATTGTAAAACCAATAAGTAATTGAGCAATTATGCGTCGACAAGGCGATCGTCGCGTGCGCGTGCTCACGTCAACAATACTTAAAAGATACAAATAAAGTATTTATTCTTGAAGGATCGATACACATGCCATTATCGTGTTATTCTTCACGTGAATTCGATTTGAAGGAGTCCACGAAAAATTCTGAAAAGTTGATACAGCCGATTTAAGAACTTGATGGTCATATTTCTGAAAACAGAATTTTAAAAGTCAATCCGTTTTCAAGTTATTGTGCAAACGGCAGACGGCCGGATAAACGTACAGACCAAGCGTGCATTCTTGTAAGTAGATTGTGGCTAACGCTTTATTCCTAAATTCGCGGTTTGTGTTCTTAAATGTGATGTAAAAATGTTCTCTCTAATTCTGAAGTTCATATAGCAAACGTTTGTTGTGTCTCTTTAAATATACACTGTGAACACAATAAGTGAACGGCCAAAAGTCATGGTATAGCTGCTTAGTAATTTGGCCCTTCTCTGGCACGACGAAGAGCAGTAACTCGACATGGTATCTACTCCACAAGACGCTGGAAGGGCTCTAGCAAGATGTTGAGCCATCTCTTCTAAATTGCTATCCACAGAGCCCTATTAATAAAAGGTTATGAATCTTGGGTACGCAGAGACTTCTACACAAGTTTCACAAATATGATTCATGTCTGACATACCATTTACCTGGTGGTAGCCCCATCTTTGTGGAGGTACACAAATTCCATAAAAGAGGTATAAATGGTCACCAAGCAGTCAATGTAGCGACATCCATTCAGTGATGTGTCTAGGAGGACCAACGGATCCAAACAATTACACGCAAATGCATCCCATATCATTATAGAAGTACCATCAGCCTGCTTCATGGGATACGCGCCACACTTTGACTTTTCATCAGTCGAATGTAATTGGTACCAAGATTCGTCCGACCACGCAACCCATTTTTAATCTTCCAAAGTCCACGTAAAATGCGAAGTGCTATGTCTGGTGTTGTTGTGTTCTACTACCATAATCCGTAGATGTACGTCAAAACGGATTAGATATGGATCTGGAAGTGCCTATATTGAATGTGGCAGTGATTTCATGTACTGCGGCTTATAGGTTAGAATGGACAGGCTGTTGGATAGCAGTCGTTGTCCATGTTAAGTGGTAATGCCTTCCACAATGTATTCTCTGTACACACGAGATACCATATCATTTACCTTGGTATTGCACTGATTATATGACGCATTCGAGCTCTAATAGTTCTTGTCGCCTTGACATTGTTACATGTGGACAAAGGAAGTATCGTCATGTGAAGGTGAAAGCAATGTTTAATTTTTATAATGTTATCCCATCTCTTTTGGAATTTAAGTGGACATATTTTGCATATTGATGTGGCATTCTAACCCTGATGACCTTTAGATCTTGCGTTACTCTTATTAATAGTGTCAATCTTTGGATGCATTTTATTAAAATCTTTTTCATAACAGCCATAAATAACCATTTTTGAAATGGTTTGATTATTTATGGCTTTACCTTTTACTTTACAAAAATGTAATTTTTATAAATTTAATCACGATGTTAAAAACAGAATACCCTAATGATCATGTCTTACTTATAATTTGGTGTTATTGTAATTTTCATCCTCTGGCCTGGATACAAGCTGTTATTGTAAGTGACATGAATTCAGTCTTTTAGTGACAGCCGGATAGTGTTCTCAGGAATATCTTGCCAGTGACTTCCAAGTGGCGGGCTAATTCATTGACTAAATTATTAAAAAAAAATTATATGTAGATGTTGTAGGTAACGGGAGCATAAATTTTCTTTGCCTGTCTAACTTAGAAGCTGTTTTGCCTTCTATTTTAGAAACACCATCGCGTATTCCGCCAGCGAGTTTCTGTTAGCGAATTTGTCTATCAACATCAATTTTAATTTGAGAAGTCAGGTGAAAAAGAGTAGACTGTATAATGACTATTATCCATGTGTTGGCAAAAATATTCGTATTAAGTGTGATGTGTGTGATGGTGCATTGTCATGATGAAGTGTCAGAAAAATCTATTTCTCCATCTATGATGTCTATTTATCTGATAGTCTCACGCCTTTGTCGGTTTTTTATTATCTAAAGATAATAGAATACTGTTATCACACTATTATCACATGGAAGAAACAAACTGTCAGCATGAATTTGACGTTCGACTGCACTTGTCTCACTTTTCTTTCAACATCTTACCCGTAAATCTACGTCTCATCTCATATCGTCATTGTTTCTTAATCAGTATTCATCCTCAGTAGCTTGATTCAACAGAGCTTGTCTTATTTAAACTTGAATTTGTTTTTGCTCATTAGGCAAAAGGCAAGCCTTAAATTTATCGACATGCCTATATTTTGCGTAAGAATCTCATGACAGACAGCTTTTGAAATCTTTAGGTCTTCAGTTATCACGTGTTCGGTAAAGTGGAAAAGAAAGTTTTACAATATTCTCACAACTTGTAATGTTATAAAACTTCAAAGCTTCAAAATAATTCCAAACACGTTACAAATATAAAGTCAATTTTTGATTTGCACCGTAATAATATTCAAGTAGCAATTTCATGATTTTTTACAAACAAATATCCAAAGAGAAAGGATTTATTTCTTATGGTGAATTGGAGCGACACGGTGACACGATGAAACTAACGCATGCGCGTCTCGATTTTATTTCTTTCTTAACGGGATTAGAATTTCACGACGAATGAAGTTTTCAGCACATTGTCAAGCATGTTTAAAAGTGACCTAGACAGAGCAATTTATTAAAGGGTTATTATATGGGGAAATTTTGTCGAAGATCTTGGATAATAAAAATAAATCAAATTCAATTTTTCTCATTTCTCAGCGATCACAGAAACTTAATTCACATATTTAAAAATTGAAAATTGAACACATGGTGGTAAGACCCTGAAAAAAACTGACGTTTCGGATAGGCGCTATCCTTTGTCAAAGCAAAGAGTGAAAGCGATAATAGGAGCATTAGAAGACCAAATAAGCAGTATTGTCTAGGAAGAACAGAAGGGAACCAGTGGAAAGAATGGAAATGAAATAGAAGAAGTGCAGGGATAGGAAAGAACGAGTACCAATGGGAGATGATAAAAGGGCAATGAAAAGGCGCAATAGGATAAAACATAAGAATAGAATGACAGAAATTTTAAAAGATAATAAGAATGATAATTAAAAATATTAGGAATGAAAAACAAAAATGAAGAAATAAAAAGAAAAAAAATTGGAAAAAATATAGAAAAAATATAGAAAAAAATATTGTAAAAAAAAGTATTAATGAAAACTAAACATTAAGAAAGAAAAATACATAAAGGAAAAATTGATAAGAGAGATAAGGGAGGCGTAGAACGAAAAAGACAAATGCACAGAAAGAAACTGTAGAAAGGCCTGCGACAAATTAGGGAATAGTTGGAGTGGGAGGGGATTATGGGAAAGGTAAAACCACGCGATTTGCAAAGGCAAAAGCAAACTCACGACAAAAACTCAGCTTGTCTCGGACGGTTCATCTATGGAAGTCGAGTAGATGAAGTTCTGGGACAAGGCTTTATAAAAGGGAGAAAAGGAACGGAGTAAAAGGAGAGACTACACACAGAGTACGAATCGGGAGAAAAACGCGAGCCATGCGGCGAGGGAAGAGAGCTTGGAACAAGTTTTAGTAAATGGTGGCGAGCACGCGGTAATAGAGAGCAAACATTAGCGGTAATGCTTGAAAAAACGAGTAGACACAAGGGGAGCCATGTGAAGGCGGGATACGCCTAGTCCACCGGATATAAAGAAAGCTAAACGACTGCAAAGTGAGAGAGCAGTGAGTCCAGCCCGGAACGTGCCGATAAAACTAACGACGGAGAAAGGAAGAAAGTAGCTCCTCGTCTAATAACGATAATGTGGAAGCAGATAAACTTGACCAGGTTAGCTTGCATAATACAATATTGTGGACAATAGTTTTAAATGAAGAGAGGCCACCCCGTAAAATTGCCAATAGTGCATTGAACCGCCTAATTAGATGCGAACTAAAAGTGTTCCGGTATATGCTTGTAAATTCGTGTTTGTTCACATAACTAAAGTAAAGTGAAGTAGTACCCGGTGCTTTAATCAAATGTTTGTAGCCTAGAGGCATAGGGGCCTATTTAGAAGAAAGCGAAGGTTTCGTGTTGGTAAATGATAGTTCCTTCTAATCATTGACTCTCGAAAACTTAATATTGCAACGTACTGAAGCGTAAATGACTTGGGTCAGTAGGTTCTGTATTGAATTATCCTACCGCACAACTTCCCCAGTTTTATCATATTTTAAGCATTCTTTGCTAAGGCTATAGGATAATTAATGATAGCTATATTTATGTGCACCGTTTATTAGTTTATATTTTCTCAGCTGATAACCATATCAATAGGAATTCGCATAAGGCAAATCGTCCCCTACCAACTAAGTATCCACATAAACCCCACGTCGATGCAACAGAAGGAGACGGCGTTAGCGTTTTGTGCCATTTATCAGCCATAGTTCTCGACCGCTGGAATTCAGCAAAATAAGTTTGTGTGCGTATGTGGAAAATGAAGAATACAATATAACTTTTATTCATTTAAATTCAATTTATCATATTACAAGTTGTAATACAATGATAATAAAACCTCTTAAAAATTAATACTAGTAGTCCCACCTCCTCGGTCTAAGACTTCCACTATGCTATGTAAAATAAATGCGTGGTCGTAATGAAGGAATTGTGCCTTACTAAGGTTAAAGCCATTGGAATTAGGAAATTGGATTTGCTAATGAAAAACGACTGGAATTTCTTTCTTTTTTTGTTAAGGAAGTTCTTACGAAGAGTATAAAGACTAACTTTTGTAAGGAGTGGCTAGGAGATTTAAAATGTTTAGCGACAGTGATGTAAGCATTGTTAAGGATGTCGGCGAGTCTGGTACGTCTGGTAATACCAGTT
This sequence comes from Rhysida immarginata, assembly GCA_023313115.1. Lineage (NCBI taxonomy): Eukaryota > Metazoa > Arthropoda > Chilopoda > Scolopendromorpha > Scolopendridae > Rhysida > Rhysida immarginata. The sequence goes on along the minus strand of JAHWFO010070218.1, from coordinate 1,311,448 downwards.
TCTCCAAGATGTTGCCTCTAACAAATCTTGTATTTTAAGAGATAAATTAGGTTGTGAAAGTGCAGGTCAGGCTCTGATTAATCTTAAAGGTAGGCGGAAGCATTGCTGAAAATGGAGGTGGAAGGGTTACGAAATGGCAAATGCCACACCGTTTTTCACTGCAAGGAAATCAGCCTTTAGTAGAAGCGCGTGTTTTAATGACAGCGCAATGGACCGAAATATTTTTAAAATTATATTTACGTTTAAAGAAACTTTTGGTGAGCCTGGGAGAATGAAATGGAGGAGAGGAGAGGAGAATCATCAATGATATGTTGATGCTTCCTTAAGATATTATTAATGCTATTACAGGGTGGATGATAGAGAAGAACTAGCGTATGTGTTACCTTGGCAGAAGAAGGTTTGGGATTGGTATTTGCACGGGAATTACGATGTTTATAGATAGAAGCGCATATCACAGATTTGGGATAACATATTTCTTTAAGGGAGTGGATAATGGCGTTAATCATGGAAGTCCTTATCAGATTGATTAGTGTAGATTCTATAGATGCGAATTAATCTAGAAAGATGTTATTCAGGGTTTTATCACCCAGTGTTCAATTTTCTTTTTAATTGTATTCGGGGTTCTTGTGTCTCGTACTTCTTTTTTTCTACATTAATTTAAATATATAGAATAGTTTATCTGCGATCGATGAACCGGAACGGCCAATGGGGGAATTGAAATATAGTAAGAAGTCTGATTAAAGAAGTCTGAGAAAATACTGATTAAAGTAATAAGTCTGAAATAAGGACGCTAAGATTGGCAATGAAAACGCACCAATTCTTTTTAAGATTTAGTGCAGATGTCAGAACCCAAAATGAAGTTTAAAAGGTTGCCATTGAGTTAACGGGAATTTGAGACATCCTTTGTGGATGAAACTAAGTATGGCCTGTGTATCGTTTTGTAGATTTAGCAAAAACGTAAAAAACTATTAACGTAAATTATAAAATTTGCCAACACTAGTGTGCGCCTTCGCTGTCAAGTAAGAGGCGGAAAATAATCTTGTATTGCTATAAAAAGAATCTAGCAAAAACTTTTGAAAGGAAAGAATTTTTTAAACGTATATAAAATTTTATCGCAGTTTGAACACTTGTTATTTCTCGTAGCGTAAACGTGAGAAGACAAACGTTATATTGGGTGAAGAGAAAAATTGGTTTAGGTTTAAAATTGGTTTGGCCACCACGTTCTCTCGACCTCACACACAGTTCATGTTTATCTATCAATACCGATCGTGCTGTGCAATTATTCCTGTCAATAACAGAATACATTGCAACATGAATAAGGATGGAAAGGAGATATCAGCAGATGTGTGTCGTGTCAGCAGATGAATGTACATGAACTATTTATAATGTAACTTGCATAAACTTAGGACAGTGTTTTTCATTAATGTACGTACATTTTTCCTCATACCTCATCGCTACAAGAAAAAGAAATTGATCAAACTGTGACATTTTTTTGTACACACTATTCGGAAATATGAGTCTGGTGATACCTACGCAGATTTTATTTCCTTTCCTAAAATCATAGATGAGTATAAAATAATCACAAGACTGTCAAAGGAGAATTTGCAATAACAATGTCTAAAGAATACGCTGAGGACTGATGAGAAAAATAAGTATTAAAGTGTAATTCGCAGTATCTCTTATTTTTAATAGGATATAGGAATATTTTTTCTGAAATCCACGTCCTGGATATGTGCCACGACATGAGTATCCGTTTGCTCCAAAAGTTGAGCCACTATGGCAAGGAACTTGCCCTTAAAATAGCCTTAGACCCGTTAAAATTAATTTCTACAATGTTTAAATCACGAAAAAAGATAAATTATCTCGGTTGCCGTGGTTTCTGGATCGAATCCAAGTCTTCAATCGTGACTTTCCATTTTTCATTTATGTTATACCTATTGTAATTTTTATAGTGATAATACTGATAACTCGTTTGTAAATGAGGCTGAAGAGTGTCACTGTCTGATATAGAGGATTATCATGTGAAAGCTTTGGAAATTAACAAAAAAAAATTGGTCCTGGATTAGCAAAATGGTAGCGTTTATTGGAAGCCTACGCGTTTCGAAATACAGTTCTGTGTAAGGAACCACAACTGAATATATAGCATTTGTCTACCAATCAGGGAAACCTAAGACTATGCTGATTGGTGGACTTACAGATGTAACATAAAAACATAAAAAACATACAAAAAGCATAAAAAACAATAAATCTCTTATATAGAAAGGCCCTTCTAAGGATAATTTTCATTAATTATAGGGACTGGCCTGAGCCTCTTACTACCGGTATATGCCGCGTTCTGTTTGGCTGGTTGACGATTTTGTTAACTACATCAAGAATGGGATTGTTCTCAAAATTTATCTGGTTATTCATTACCGCATCCTTGTCTGTTTTAGGGTACTTTCTGACTTCCAAAGCCTCAAAAGTCGGAATTCTTCTATGATCTCTTCAAATTTCCGTATGGACATGATATCCTGCATCTTGATGAGGTGGTCCACGAAAGCTGATTTGCCATCTCCGTTGACCCAAGCCCTAAGGTGCTCATTGAAGCCCTGCCTGAAGGTACTTTTCGTTGAGTCGATATAGAAGCTTTCACACCTGGGACAACTTTATTCGTCGCCAGGGTCCGGGTTTCTTTTCGGATTTAATGCATACCTGCATTTATTGTTTGTCCTAAAAGTTATTTTTACACCTCTGTTGAGGAAGACGTTAGAAATCCTTGATATTTCAGGTTCAGTATATGTGAAAATGACAAACTTCTGTTGGTGTCCCAGCACGGGTTGAGTCGTAGGTTGCGTTTTGTCCTACTGAGTATTGCGTGGATGACGGGGTCCGGAAATGAGTTTTTTCTGGCTATATCATAAGTGAGAAGGATTTCTTGCTTCTTGTCCTCTTTGGTGACCGGGTACGTCAGGGCTCGTGTAAAATAATATCCCAGAGCTGCTGAGTTGTGTTGTGGTGGGTGGCTTGAACCAAAACCGATGATGTTGCTAGTAGTGGTAGGTTTACGACAGATGCTAAACTCCAATTTCTTCCTTAATTCCTTTCTGTGGATTGAGATGTTGAGGAAATTCTGTTATCTTGATTTTCTTCTTCCATCGTGTAAGAGATTTTGGGATAGAACCCGTTAAAAATATCCAATAAGTACTCCGCACTCGTCTTACTTTTGTCAGAAATGATTATTGTATTTTCAACATAGCGTGAATAAAATACCACGGATTGTTTTATTATGTTTTTGATGTTTTTATGTTACATCTGTAAATCTACCAATCAGGTTTTCCTGATTTGTGGATAAATGGTGGGTGCCTACGCAGTTGTAGTCGTTACCTACCCTGAAGAAGTATATTTCGAAACGCGCAGGCTTCCAATAAACGCTAATCCAGGACCAATTTTTCTTTTCGTTATTTGGCAGCAAAATTGACCAAAAGATGCAACTGCATTGGAAATTTGCTTTGGTATTTTCAAATATTTCATGTTTCATCTTACCCCTTTGGAAAAGTAAGATTTTACAGGGTGAAATTATCACTGCATTCTATATATAGAAATATATATATACATAATTCTACGGTTTAGATGCATTTACGGTAAACAAAACTAACAAGAAAATTCTAACCTAAGTGCTTGCTTGTCATTTTTTTGTCTATAAGGAATTTCATTCAAAGATTAATTATGCCAATTTTAATCCGCCTTTTAAGTTTCAAGAACGCATTCAGTGGGTCTCCTTAAAATTTAAATAATTCCTCTTAAAACCGAAAGTGGCCTTCATTCGCAAACTTTTTCCTTCTTGAATGCTTCTTAACCTCACTTAGGTAATTAAGGTAAATTCAGTTCCAGAACCCCATTCTCTATTTAAGAAAACGTTTGCTAAATTTTCATTTCCTTCTCAGAATGCCTCTAAGGCCCATAGAGATATATCCTGCAAAAGAAAATGCGGGATAATTGCTTACTCCTGGAAGTATGGTTTGTATCCATTTGAAATTAAAATGGCAACAATTAATTATCGAATAGACACTCTGAAAAAGAGGACTAATGTAAATGGAGTAATTGAATTCATGATTTTTTTTTGTTTACTGAGCATGCTTCTGTTTCTTTTCTAAAAAAACAACCCAAAACATTCCAAACCTTTATTAAGATGTTTTCCTGCGATTACACTTCAGTTCGAATTACCCACCAGGAATCGTTAAACCAAGGAATTTTCGTGCACCTGTTTCGGGTTGCGCACAGGGAATGGCCTTAAGCCTTTCCATTTGGCAATTGCCAATTCTCGGTGCTGTGGAGACCTTTCAGGTTGACCTGTGATTAAGAAACGAAACCGGAACTGATTTCGCCAGGTGATAACCCAAAAGGTTAACCGAGCCATTGGGAAGTTTATTTGAATTTGCAATTTTACTTCCACAGATAAAGTTTTAATACCAGTTTATTAGCATCTAGTGAGGTGGCGGATAAAGTTGCAGAGGACCACTAAATAATATCGATCATGATATTTATGACTAGGTTATTTAGGGATGGCATTCTATTTATCACGGAAATCTTCCATAATAATAATCATAAACGTTTATAAGTTAATTTAGAGTATAGCCGACAGTTATGATTTTTTTATTATAATCTATATAACAATTAAAACTCAGAGCACACATATGAGACAAAAAATAAAAGAAATTTGCTATATATGCTCACTTTAATCTACAAACTGCTTATAACTTAAGCCTCTTTGTCGCATACATATTCGCCACAAGAATAATTGGCTGTAAGACAATATTAATAACAAATTACTATGCTGGAAAACAATTTATTTGATTTATGAATAATAAATATATTATATAGCAACAGACGAGAGTGTATGTATATACATTTAATGTGATAAAACATTTCAAAATGATTTAAAAAAGATTAAAAAACAAGAATGATTTTACCGCCAAAGCGGATAAAAGGAGAACATTTTCGTGTTATAGCATCATATATGGATACATATAATTAACCTATATTTTAAATCACTTTAGAGAAAATATGAAAACTAAATTGTAATTACTATTTAAGTAAATTATTAAATTGTATTTAAGTAAATTACTAAATTGCATTTAAGTAAACTAATGTAAAGAGAAAATTTAAAGAAATAAACTTGAAGAGCTGAAAGGGTAAATGGAGAGTGAAGTTATTCTTTATAGATTTGAACAAATAAAAGTTCTTTAATTTGTAGGAATTCCCACATAATGTTAAACGAAGTGAGCCTCAATTGCTGAAGTGTTCTGTGTAAGCCTCTATTAATTTTTCATAATCTATTACTATAGGGTTTCAACGTTATCATCTACCATTGAAACAAGCGATTAGCTACTAACAATTAGCAATATATCTCACAGTAATTAGTTTAAGATAATATTACGCCTAACAGCGATATGCTCTTGATAACAATAAGCTATGGATAACAATAAGTCTAACAACTCGTAAGGAGTTGGTTGATACATGTATATTACATGCCATATCTTAGCATTGAAAGTTCATACGGTACCATATGGTACCATTAAAACACGTAGTATTAAACATTTCCCACTGTCATTATTGTACGCGTTATATTTATTCATGAGATGTCCTTACAAGTTGTTCGATATATAACATGCCATATCTTAGCATTGAAAGACGACATCATATGGCACAATTCGAACACGTACCACTAGACCAATGTCTACTATCATTAGTTACCCTTATATATTCATTCATGACACGTCGCGACAATATGTTTGATATATTACATGCCATGTCTGGTTATTGGAAATTTTTAAGGGGGGTATCATAATGGCACCATTAGAGCACGTGGTATTGTACCTATTCCGGCTATCTCACCTTAGAACTTGTTCTTGCTCTGTTCCATATTAATAGATTGGTGAAAACAGAGTGTTAAAAAGGCAATTAGTTTTCAAGTTATCATAATAAATAATAAGCTCCCTACGAATAATAAAATGCGTTTGGTTTAGAGACAGCTCTCCCCTTTCAATAATCGTCAATTACGTGCATCCTGCACGTGCACCATGACAAACAACGTTTAGAACACGCGCAGAGCCGAACCGAAGTGCTCAGCAAGCGTTTTCCCCGGTGCAAGGATTATGCGACTCTTCCAGCTATTCACTACACGCACTCTCTATATCAATGCAATGCATTGTTGGAATTGCGTCTACAGACGGACGGACGGACAGCTGGACAAACCGATCACATAAGCCCTTTCTACGCAAATGTGCTAATAAACAAAAGGAACGTTCACTACAGTATCAAGAGGGAAAAAGCATGAGGATACGACTGCTAGACCAAATAAAATGCTGAATGGCCTAGTTTTGCTTCAAGATATCGAGAGCAGAATGCGAATTGTAACAACAGATTACCAAGTAGTGAATAATCCTATTTGGATTGTGGCCTAGGCTTTGTCATACTAGGATTTTCTTTAAAATCTACAGTATAAAAAGGAAGTTCAATCCGTCTGTTTGTCATACAGTCCACCAATTTTCCCAATGTATCTAGTGTTATTTGATCCTATGCTGTACGAATCCTGTACTTGAGGTCAGTTACATTGGCATACTGTTTTCTATTTGCATATACCAGTCTAACTATATACCTCGACAAGTTTTCAATTGGATTAAAGTCGGAGTGGAAGTAAGCCATTCGAGAACTTTGATTTCGGAAATGCAACGTACTGCAACCATTCCAGTGTGGATGCTGCGTTATGTACATTGCTGGAAATAAACTGAGAATCATTTAATTCACTATTTAGTGGAAGAAGGAAGCTTCACCAAGATATCCGGATAATCATCTTCTTTAGATCGTGGAGAAACAAAACCGAGATCTGGCTTTTATTGACTTGTGAAAGCAACCATCAAATTTTAGAGCCTCAACTTTTCGCACGACTCAAAATATAGCATTTTAGTGATGGAAAAAATTAAACTGAATGGACATGACAGCATTCAATATTATTGGCATAATTTAGATAAGAAAAAATGTTATTTTTCATGTGCAAAGTGAAAGCGTTGGGACATCTTCCAACCGACATCATACAATATAGCTACATAGAAATGTACGGAGGTTTGCTTCATGTTTGTGGCTACAATTGTAAAATCATCGTACTCCGGGTTTGAAATGCACGAGGCTCTTTAAATTTTACACGTGAGTTCGGTAACAATCGAACTTATGATTCCCTTCTTCACTTTCAATTTACTGCCAAAAGTGCCCTCAAAAACTGAATCGTTCTGGGAGAGCTACGTCGTAGCCCTTTCCGGTGCTGGTTGCTTTTATTCCAGAATAATAGAACAGTGTAAGGGAAAAAGTATCATTATTTCCAAGAATGGTATAACACAGAAGACAAATGGAACCAAACAATGAATAGTGCAGCGCTGCTGAATGAAAAGCGCGCGCCCGTTCTTGACGTACTACGGCTATGAAGAGGCAAGTCCTTACGGAAAATACCACATAACAGCTTTCACTGAAGTTGTGTTCAGTGAAAGCCCACCAGGCCACGGCTTCCCCCTTTAACGCGGGCAACAGCTAGGTCTTAATAATTGAACACACAAACTTAGAAGATTTTTATTGCATTCATTTCCCACCATTTACAGTGTTTACATTTTGAAATGCCATATCACCACCGCAGGGAACCTTTGTTGCATCGGTAAACCGTAATATTCGTCAAGAATTAAAATTAAATCGCCGTCAAAAGACCCCACATACACTGAAGCTAAGACAAATGCAGACAGCGCACCAATAACAAAAAACTATAGGAACGCTCTTTGGCTGGCGACAAATGGAAGAACATAGTCATCTTGGATAAGGCTTAGGTCTATTCTATCGAGAGATGTCACTGCAGCGGAAATTTTTGTATCGACAACAGAATGATAACGACTCGATCTGATTGAGTGCGTCAATGTAAGAAGAGTTCTCCGAAAGCATTAATAATGGTTGCTGGGTACAGCTACAATGGACGTCTGACCACTAAAAAGGAGGAATTTAAAGCAAAGATAAATGCTGTCTACTATTAGAAAAATTTCTTGGAACACATATACGTAACGATATCCCATGGTTTTATGCAACCTAGGAAGAAGGACGTAAATTTCCACTAACAGTAAATTAACAGCATCCAATGATACAGCTAAATCACCCTCTAGTACTGCGTTTGAATGCACAGGAAACTGGGATTTAAGTTATCCCATTCTCAGACATCCCTATCAAATCACCCGATGCCCCTCCCATTATTTTTGTGGAATCGGTCTTCTTAAAATAGCTCTTCATGTAAGACGTCCGAGAACACTTTCTGCATTATGGAAAGCCTGTCAAGAGGAGCGGAACACTATCGACCTCACTGTTCTCCGTAGAAGCCTCTTACATTGGAAATTGAAATGTCGAGCGATTGCTAGAAGAAAGAGTACAATAGATGGTGAGGAAATGGGTTCCAGTAGATCTACAGTAAATGTATTCTCGTCACTATAAACATTAAACAATACTCGTTATATAAGGCTTCATGAAGTTGTCGAAAATTAAATTACAAAAATGAATTTTAAACTATATTTGTAAACTGATACCTTCCCTATGTATTAAGCCTATCAAGAAATTAATTCCCCCGAGGAGGGTGTAGGAACGTACCGGAAATCTTGAGCTTATCTATTTTACTCCTTTATCTGCACTTTTTAACTTTACAGTTTCTTTTAATCAAAAAATTGATTTTCTCGAACATAATATTTAGAAAATATAAAATAGTTCTATCTTCTTTCGTTTCTCATCATTTTCGAATGACATATCACATGTCATATGTTGTCATAGTTTCAAACGACCAAGGGACTGCCCTCCCACAATTCGACTCCACTGGAACAATTGGGCCCAAACTTCATAATAATGTAGATCTTGTCTAGAGGAAATTGTATATCTAATTTCACGCCTTTACATACATAAATACCGTATAGTTCACTTCGTTCCCTCTAGCTCCACCCCTGTAACTCCGACCAAAGTAGGCCAATCAATACCAAACTAAATAGTAAAGTATGGCTTGCCATGGTAAGCTACGTTTCAAGTTTCAATCTTCTTTGTCAAAAATTGTGAAAAATATGAAGAGGACAGACGGACAGACAGACATTGGGAAACCAATAAGTGCTTCGATACTTATTAAAGAGTTTCCATCAGCAAGTAAAAGCTTATAACATTATGAATGAATGTCTCTCGTAAACATGTGCTTAGAGCCCCTAAAAATCACTTCTGCAGTATTTAATTAACCCACACATATTTTAAATGAACATTATTTTCGCAACAAAACTTTTTAGTAAATGATAAAACTTTTCATGTTTCGTTATTCCCTTTATGATGCCCCTCTTTAATTTTTTGCCATTTTTAAAAAATTTTTTACTACAAATTTTTCTTGCGACCAATTAGTTGTGTGGGGAAAATGCTTGCGGTAAAGATGTATACGGAGAAGCTTCCTAGGATCATTTCTCAGCCTTCCTTTAGCTTAATCGATATCCTACATATCAGGCCTTCTTTTGCTGAATCTTCCCGTTTCTTTATTTATTGAAACTGCTATACTGTTTTCTTAACCAATAAACATCTTTTTTCCATTCAATAAACAAATCCCTAAATTCATTGGCTACTCCTCCTTGTTACTTAAAATCCAAAACACCCTCTGTTTACAGTTCAGTGGTTATTGAGAAGGTAAAGTAAGACCCATTTTTTGAAGTCAGAGATTCTGTCTTGGCTGTTCATATGAAAAAAATAATGACAACGATTTTTTTTTTGCAGTAATCTGATTTGCAGGTTTTAGAGTCCTGTAATACGATTTACGGTCCTGCGATACATTTTATTTATTGATTAATTCTCTTCTCTGGTAAACAAGAGGTAAAACGTTTCAAATAGATGACGAGAAGACATGTCTTTATAATAAATAGAGTAAAATCCACGTTCTATAACATTATGGTAACAGCCAAATTTTTATGCGTATTGCGCTCTCTATACACAAAGAACTGTGAATCCTCCTCATTAATGGACACAACCGTTATGGATATAGTGTCTACTTTATCATATTGATATATCACAAAACCTCGTCAGTCCACAAGTATAGAACGAAAGCTTCACGTCCAGCAAGGCGGCGTATCCATTAATACCTTGGAGAAATGCCCGAGCACCTCGACACACATTTCTCAGGTCGTCCTCTAGACATGGATTGGTCGAGAGGGGACGATAACGGATCTGAAACGGATCTTGATATTTTCTTCTGGGGATTCTTTAAAGATTGAATATTCATACCACCCATGTCTGCAAAAGTCACTGAACTCGAAATTCGAATTACTGCCGCAGTTGCAGTAGTGATTCCAGAGATGTTACCAGACATGTAACAAGAAATTGATGCAGGTGTGGAACTTCTACCGCATTCTCAATAGAAATAAATTTTTAACTCCGACTATTGAAGATAAAATTAGTGTGTGTGTGTGTGTGTTTTAACATTATGAGATTTAAAATCAATGTTTCTCCTGTGCATAAATGTACAGTCATCAAAGGGAAATAATCCACACTTGAATTTTACTCTAAGTTTTACCGTTTCAATATTAATTTATTTTTAATAATTTAATATTACATTTAGAGTAAACATTATTAAGATTATTAAATTTAAATAATTATAATTAAAAAAGCTATTAAAACAACACATTAGCATGAAATGTAATATTAACTATTAAACTCGTGTGGATTATTTCCTTTGGTTGACTTTACATACTCTTTTAGAGATGGAAAGCTTTTTTGAAACACCGTATATATATATATTGTTCGCGCTTGATATAAAAATTTGCATAAAGCATGCTTCTGGCTGATGGAGAAAATTACAAGCTAAATACACCAATCACATAAGCACATTTGTACGTAAACATGATAAAGATTGGACGTGTTTATTGTGCTTACATGAGAAAACATTTCGCAATAATTTAATTTTTAATTCTGCACTGATATTGCAATTAGTCTCAAGGTACCCATTTTATTCTTGTTTACACTTCATCCTGTCACTAGCGAATCTAAACTTCGTATTATACCCTTCATGACATCGATTTCTAAGCAATTATGCAATAAAATGCCATGTTCAATAAATTATTAAAAAATTATATCGTTTTTTATTTGCCTCATCGAATTCTATACTTTTAATTAGGTTTTCCAAAGGAATTAATGTCCTTGGTTATAAAAGTAGAGAAAACTTTGTGTTTTTTTTTAATATTTTTATTTCTATGGATAATGTCTTGGAAATGAAGGATAATATCGAAGAAAAGACCGACATAAACAACAATCCCTTTGGGGCAAATTCATTTGGTTTTCTGAAAATCTTGTTGTGTTTGGTCTGGTTCATTGGTTGCTGAGAAACATTCGAATCCGGAAGGATCCTCTTTTTCCAGTTTTTATGTTCAAATCCAATTCCTAGCAACTAGATCGAATAAACAATTAGATCTCCATAAAAGCACCTTAGCGCATCATCTGATTGTAGAAAATCGAAGAATATCGGAAAAATAAATTTTCCGTTTCTTAGTATAAATATTTTTTACTCCTTAGCCGAAACACTAATAAGTAAAGTGTTGGTGTTCGTACTGCAAACTATTTATTGTAAACATCATATTTTTTATGTGCTATAGTTATTGCTGCGAGGGAGAAAGGGTATAAGATACTTAGATTTCATCAAAAGAGTGGATACGATAATTAAAGTCGAAGTATCAATAATATACGATATTCAAAATGGAATGTTCAGAATGTTAATTTTTGATATCGATTTTCGCATTTTTAAATTAAAAAGCAACTATGTAAATGTTTATCTGTTTTGTGTGGGATAAGGGATGTTTATGTCAACAATTTCGAAAACAGCCCTCTTCTATGTAAACTACGCATTTCGTAAATAAACACTTAGGAATGCTTAGTAGCATGAAGCCAATGGGGAAACTTTTTATATTATAAAGAAAAAATTCACAAACAAATTATTGAGAAAAATTTAAAATTACGTAGAAATAAAACTACATTGATTCGTCTATAAAATGGAATTCCAGGTAGTTTCAAATTAGATCAAAAGTCCGAAGATTTTTAAAATGACGCTATCGAGCAAGTTTTTCCAACAAATTAGGAAAGTAGGTTTTCGTTCAATATCAATATTTCGCCCATCGTTTTAATATTTGACAGATTTAATATGTTGGTCCCTGTTTCACAAATTGAATATTGGCACAAAATCGCTGTGTCATTCGACGTAATTAAAGATATGAGATCTTTACAGATTATTCGAATAGATCGACATAAAGCCCCCGGTATTTTTTTTCTTCTTTCAAAATTTCATTTTAACTTGATTTGCCATCGATTACCTTGATCGAGTCTTTAATTATTAAACTCTACAGAAGCAATGTTTGCGTGCACTAATTCAACAAAATTAAAGCTAATATCATATCAATTGAACTTGATAGATCAAACAAGATTTCTAGAAAACTTTCCAAAATATGTTATTTAATAAGAGCTGATATTTTTAACATTTCATTCTGTTGAAGTTTCAAATGTCATTAATGCATTATTGTCAACGAACTCTAGTTCGTTCCTGAAATTTGTGGGTTTGTGTATTTGTATTCGTGTTCCCATTAGATTATAAGACACATGATATGTTAATCTGATGTGGAATTTCACGCGGATTACGAATACGCAATCATTTTCTAAATCTCGCAGGGTTTCGATTTCGTTCTGCTCTACATGATTGTTCAGTACGCATTTAGCCAGATTCGGGAATTCGTTATGGTAATGTTTTCCTTTTCTTTTGTTCATGAGCGAGTCAAAATTTAAATAGCAAAGTTGAGTTTCTGTGAAACGTTTTCTCTGATAACAATTTTGCAATATTTTCGAAAATACGATTTCCTTTAAATGCTCTTGGTAAAAACATCATTCGCCCAATTGACTTTATGTTTATCAGTATTCTTTCCAAACAGACAGTATGATCATACCTTCTCAAAGATAATACATATAATATTGCAAGTGAGAAATTGTAGGAAAAATTATATCTATATTAAAGTCTAGTGGAGTTGCAGGGTGTGGTCAATAAAATATCGCATGAAAAAAATCTAAAAGCAAGAGGAGCACGCCCTTAAAATTATAGTTTTGTTATAAAATGGAGGAGAACTGGCTGGGATGAATGCTGTTTTTTCCATTGTCTTATTGGATTTCACAAAGAATAGAAGTAATAGTAGTGTCGGTTGCAATTTTAATAAAATAGAGTGCAGTCCACACGCAACATATATTTTCCAGTATTTTTTTTTTAGGTCCAAGAGCAGTATTAAAAGAAATTTTGCACCTACTTTTCTTGTGCTAAAGCCTGTTAATAATTATAATTATTGTCACACAAAAAGCCATTCATAATCTCCTATACAGGGTATTTCAGGATATGTTCCACGGACCAAAACAAGCAGAAAATGTCATATGAACTTGGGATCAAAACGCTTCTTTTTGGACTTATAACGGTTTGAAGGTATCCAGTAATAGTAGAAGTTACGAACAATTCAAAGAACCGGTGGCAATTTTGAGCCTTTGCTATAGCATTTGACTTGTTATTCTTTTTATAGCATCTGCTTTTGACAACAAGAAATTAATCCACCCGAGCAGGATATAGTGAAGCACTGGAAGCCATGAGTTCATATATTTTAATCAAAAAATTGAATTTCTCATAGTATATAGAGAACATAAAATAACTCTATTTACTTTTCTTTCTCATCATTTTCGATCGAATTATATACAGGGTGTCCAAAAAGTTTAGTAACAAGACAGATATCTCAAAACTGCCAGGTAGGCGAGATCTGATGCGTGTGGTTTAAAGGTAATGGGGGGGGGGGGGGGGGGGGAATTAATTGCCGCACTCAATTTGACTTTGACCCCCAAATTTAAGATCATCCATTTGCAAACTCGAAAACTATTAAAGATAGATAAAAATTTCCAATTCTACCCTGTAGAGCACCACATTAGTCTAAAAACATTTTTTAATCACACCCTTCCCTTGAAAGATTTTGAGAAAATGGACGAGAAAGAGTCACTCAAGGTCAGGTTAATTCGCAATCGGAAATTTTCTCTATCTTTAATAGTTTTCGAGTTAGCAAATGGATGACCTTAAATTTGGGAGTCAAAGTCAAATTTGAGTGCGGCAATGAACCCCCTCCCCCTATTACTTATAAACTACACTCATCAGATCTCGCCTACCTGGCAGCTTTGAGATATCTGCCATGTTACTAGACTTTTTGGACACCCTGTATAACATGCAATATATTCCCATATTTCTATACGACCCACTGGGAAAATTTGGCCCAAACTTCATATTAATGTAGATATTTTGCCTAGAGGAATCTGCAATAGAATTTGCAATGGGAGAGTCGGCACAGTAAATTGTTGAAAGAAACGAATCATCTTCGCATTGGGGGAAATGTGCATACTGTTACGTTCTTGGGATGGTGAGATTGTAGGATTCTAGGAAGGGGAGATCGGTGTTGATATCTTAAAAAGATTTCTTTGTTAGTAGGGAGCTCATTATTTGTACGATAACTTGACAACGACTTAACTTTTTCACATTCTGTTTTAGCCAATCAATAAATGTGGGACAGAACACGACCAAGTTCGAAAGTGAGATAGCCGGAATAGGTTCAACAGCACATGCTCTAATATGATACCTCCCCTTAAAAATATTCAATGCTAACATATGGCATGAAATCTATCACACAACTCGTAACGACTTCTCATGAATGAATATAATGAGTAATTAATGAATATAATGACGTATTCTACTGGTATCATATGGTACCATTGGAAACTTTCATTGCTGAGACATAGTATGTAATATATCAAACATCTCGTAAAGACGTATCATAAATGAATATAACGAGTAATTAATGATTCTCGGAAATTGTTTAGTAGTACGTATTCTGATGGTACCATATGGTACAATTGGAAACTTTCAATGCTAAGATATGGCATGTAATAGATCAAACAATTCATAACGACGTGTCATGAATGAATATAACGAGTAAGTAATGATAGTCGAAATTGGTTTTAGTAGTAGGTAATTGGGAGATGTTCTAATGGTATCATTACAGTTGTATCATAGAGTTGTTAGGCCTATTGTTATCCATAGTAAATAGCTAATAGCTAATCGCTCGTTTCAATATTTATATAGTTTTATTTAAAGTGATTTAAATTTGAAGGACAGTTCTAGTAGATGTTCATGGCTGATGTCTCGCTGTCGTAACACGAAAATGTGCTCCATTTATCCGCCATGGCGGTAAAAAAATCACTCTTGTTTTTATTTCTGTCTTTTTTTTAAAGTATATTTCTTACCTATTTCTATTCTAAATAGAACTGTTTCATATAGAATTTGCTCGTAATTGTTCGTTATAATTATAAAATATTAGAAACGCTGTATTTTAAATGAGACTTAGGTTTACATCCGCATCTAAATTTTAAAAGAGGTAGCTCAAAGAAAACATTAAAATGAAACGGAAGACGAAGAATTTCCTCATGTTTACGGTATTCGAACTTAAGTTCTCAGGATTCGAACCGAGTTTCACAATTTACCGCCAAGAGCAACGCATTTCCATGCAAATGAGACTTACCCTGCATAACAAGAAGAAACTTACAAATTGCTTTCCAAAATAAATTACTTAGAATTTCTCATCTCACTGAATGTGCAAATAATGCAACTTAAGATAACGTTAAGCATCTCGCTTCCGTATAAAAAATCATTTTGATATTTCCGGGAGAAATTCCTCTCTTATATCAATCAAAACATCAGAATTATTAACGAAATATAGAAACATATTTAAATGTTCATGAGTTTACAAGCGATTTACAAATTTTCTACGCTTTCAACGTGATGAAAGGAACAAAGTTGATGTGATTTAATTACCTGAGTTTGGTTTTAAATCTTGTCTTTTGGGGCGATTTAAAACAAAACTACATTTGCGTGCGGTTCCATTAATGGAGAATTCTAATTCGAACATTTATTTATTGAATCTACTGTATTGATTTAAAGGTTCGCTTAATGAATAGTGCCCGGAGATATACAGCTAATTAATTCGTTGTGGAGTTCTGCAAAAGAATTGATATTCCAGACAGCAATCCTCAGTGGTTTGAATTCATCAGCGTACCAAACTCAAATTCCGCAATATTTTTTTTTTTAAAGTGAAAGTTTTATTGCATTTATTTATAGCCTCTAGGTTACGAGAAAAATGAAAGCCCTAGAATCCACTCTTTTTCAGCCAAGTGTTATAATTATAATTTAAAATAAAGAAATTTATTTGTAAACTCAGTGAATTTAGATATAACATAGAGAAAAAGTTGCAAATGTATTAATTTGGTGTGTAAGCACAAACTGATTTGGTTATTAAAGTTTCATAGATATTGTCGCACATAGAAGAAAATTCCATGATGTAAATAAATAAATTAGAATCAACATCTCTTTTCCAGCTTTTTCCTCATAAATTTTTTACATCACATCATCTTTTATGTACATGTATAAATTTTAAATTAAAACTTAAATTATGAAGTGATGAACAAATTTAAAAAATAGCCTCTATATGCATGCATTTTAATCAATGACAGTTTCTAAAGAGGACCATATGAATTTCAGGAAATTAATAAATGCGGTATTTTCAATGATCTATTCGTTAATATTATTTATCTAGCCTGAGGACACTGTGACATCACAACTCATTATCAGTATTTGCTTCAAACACTGCCGCTTAGCAGTAATGTTATTCGTCGGTTTGGGAACGTGATTTGGATTTCTTGTTATAATCAGATGGAATTCAATTATTAGAAACTAGCAGAGGTACCCGGCGTTGCCCGGGATAATTAGACTTGTAGGTAAACAGAACAATCTCAAAAAATTAAATTATAACTCCCAATTGGTTAAATAATAACTCAATCAATACAACACAGAGCAAAAAGACTATCCATTCTACGAAAACTACGAAAAACAGAAATTCTAGGTGATATATCGGGACTTTATCTAAACTCTTCTTGACTTACCTCACGACTGCGGAGCATCAACAGCTATTTTAGACTCAAGTTTTTCTTGCCCTTGACGTGGAAACTCTTATACCCTCTTGCTCTATTCGAAACTCCCGTTGTTTAGATGTTTCAAATGCCCGTATAGCTTTTTCTGTTTTAGTTGGAGAGTTTCTATGACCACTACTCGTTCTTTCTCTTTCCTTTCCAGACACAAAAATTTTTGCCAATCGTCTGGACGTTTGATAGGGAGCTCAAGGGAGACACGCGTGACTCCTTTGCCTCTTCAATAGACGCTGCCTTATTGATGTTCTGTCACTGCATCATCATTTTATGGTCATTATCAATAATTCTTGGAAACGAACGTTCAATCATCGCATTATCAGCATCTCAGTTTCCAAAATATACACATTCCCACAGAATGTAGTAAAATGTATTTTTATGAAATGTTTGAATCTGATGTGCTACCAAATAAGCTAGGTGATAACCCTGACGTGGCTCAGACTTTTTTTTGGATTAAATTTTGCAATATCTTAAAAATAAATATATGAAAACGCTTAAAATTAATACATTAAAAATTCTTAATGAAAATTCGAAAAAAAAAGTTTTTTAAAGGCTCACAATGGATGGACCTCTCAAGGATGCCACTGCTAAATAAGGAGTCTAAATAATTTCTTACTCGCGTAATCTTACTTCAGATGTTTACTTAATTTTGTTGCAATTCCCTTTCTTCTCTCTATGTCTTGAATCAAAACTTGGCCATTCATCTCTTTGTGTAGTCTACCGGTCGCCGATTCTTCTATTGACATGCTTATCTTTTGCTCAATACAGCAGGGAGCTAAAGGAGTGCTTCCTCTGTCGTCTAGTCACTCTTTCTCGATACTCTGCTAACTCTCCATTATCTCCAGTTACTGATCATTTTTAAAGATTTTCAAGAAATTGTTAAGTACTAAGAACTCTCTTTTCAAGAAAAGCCTGAATAACAGGAATTCTATGTATTGTTACAAATTGAAATTTATCTATATTGCACAAACTTTGCCTTTCATTGTTGGTCATGAGATATATATTGTTGATCCCTGCCTAGTGTTGGTGCATTACGTGTTGACACCATTGTTGATACCTATTGTTGCACAAAGTTTTCTTTGCATTGTTGGTCATGAGATATTTCTCATTAATATGCCCTGAGATAACCATGAATATCGATTTTTTATCGATAATTATTATTTTTCCGTAATCTGAGGTAGACAATGACCTTCCTCATGGTTTGAAGGTCAAGTATGCAAAATTTCAAGAAGATCAGAATAAAACTGTAGATTTATATAAAAAACAAACCCACAAACCCACAAACATCCTTCTTTATATATATAGATTCAGAATTACATTCATGAATGATTTACTCTGAATTTCATATTTTATTTGTACTTTAACTGACACCTGAATAAAATTAATCAATACATAGAAAAGTTATTTAACTTTAAATTAAAAATTCTGACTTTTTACTGTACGTTTTTGACGTGTAGAGTGGTTTCGGGAGTGGTTAAGTAAATTTTGTGATCAAAACGAAAACGTAATGTCGTAATTTACGTTTCAATGATATCTAAAGTAATATAAATACGAGGGCGTGTTGAAAAGTAATGCCTTCTAAATTTTTATTTGAAAATGGATATACTTATATGAGTAAATCTAAAAATGGGTAACTTCTTACAACCTCAGTGTTCTTAATTACATAATTATTTTTTCACATCATGGCCGTGGCGATGAATACATTCCTCCCAATGGGTGAACAGTTTCTTGATGCCATCATAGTAGAATGTTTCATTTTGACTGCGAATCCACAGCCTCACTTAAATTTGCAATACGTATTCAGAATCAGTGATGCCCTTAAGCTTGGGAACATATGAAAAGCAGATGACGCCATGTCGGTTTACCAAGGGCGTTCAAATTTGAACTGGATTATATTATTTGTAAATTTCATTGTTGTAAAAATCTAAACTATCATTATTGGGATGGCAATTACCGCCGGTCATGCAAATGCAGCATCATTCATCCGGTTGCCATTACAACCGATTGTTTGTTTAAACAAAATGGCAAACAGCGATGTGACGATCAAGTTTCTCTACAACGAAAGTGTGAAAGCATATTAAATTAATCAGAGACTTCAAAGACAGATCACCGAGTCATGTTTGTCTCGATCATCCGTCTGTGCTTGGTGCCAAAAATTTTAAGAAGGGCGACAATCCACCGGCAGTGAACTTCATAAGGCAAGGCCAGCAACTGCTATCAATGATGGCATCATCGCACGAACAAATCAGCTGATAAGGGACAACAGACGGATTCATGTCCGAGAATTGGCGCTCAATACTGAACATCAGCATTGGCAGTGTGGAGACCATCGTCCACGATAAATTGAAATTCAACAAGATCTGTGCAAGATGAACACCTAAGCAACTCTCCGAGGATAACAAAACCACCCGGATAGAAATCTGTTCTATGCTGCTGTAGCGATATGACAGGGAAGGTGCCAGCTTCATAAGGCGTGTTGTGACCATCAACGAGAAATGGATTCATCTCTATACTCCTGAAAGCAAACGTGCGAGCGTGGATTGGTGACACCCTGATTCACCACGACCCAAGAAATTCAAGATGACACCGTTGGCAACGAAAGTGATGGCGACTGTATTCTGGGACATTAAAGATATCATTCATGTCGATATTCTGGAAGAAAGTCGAACCGTAAATGCACCCTACGACTGTGACATTTTGACGACGTCCCTGAAGCTGGCGCTAAGGAAAAAGCGACCAGTGGTGTTTGTTTTCTGCAACACAATGCCAGACCACACACAGCCAAACTGATTATAGACACACTGACGGATATCAAATGGGACATCTTACTACAGCGTCTATATAGCCTGGATTGCTCCCCTTGCGACTAATCACCTTTTTGTATCATTGAAAGAGTTCTTGGGAAGGCAGAGGTTCGGCTCCAATGATGAAGTGAAAAAGACTGCCTGTCGTGGTTTCAACATCAGACTGAAGATATCTACAGAAACGTTATCCAGATGCTTCCAGAACGCTGGAAAAAACGTGTAGAGTAGCAAGGAGAGTTCTTTGAGAAATAAGTGGTGTGTGTGTTTTTTGTAGTTTCCTGATTTTATAAAAAATAAAGTCCAGGACAAATTTGAACGCCTCTCGTAGTATGGAGGATGTTCAACATCAGTGAAATCAAGACACTTAACTCGTCTGAATGAAAAAGTAAACTCATATATATTTTCCACAGAACTTTAATGAAAAAGAAAAAAATATTTTACATATTTGATTGTTAAATATATTCATCTATCAAATGGCCACTAAAACTTGTGTCATATTTTTGTATTCAAAATTATTTTCAATAATTGGAGGAAATCAAAAAAGATGCACATAAAGTTTGACCGAAATTATAAGCTCTCTGAATAAACTGCTTCTGCCCATTTTATGTGAATGCTTTTAAGCATTTCAGAATAAATTTACGAATAACAGATTTAACTTTGTATTTATCTGCTTGTTTTTCTGTTTTCACAATATCACGAAAAACTGAACTGAAGGAAGAAGGAGCTTGTAAAATTTCGATGTTGCTTGGTTCCGGGATGTGTCAGACGCAAATTTCTGCTTACATAAGCAACGTGCTGTCAGAAGTGTGCTAGCAAGAGAATTTGGTGACAAAGTGAAGAAGCGATCGGGTGGGAAGAAAATCCTCAACTCCAAAGCTGATTCTCATGTTGCAATTGCCAATTGAAAAAAATCTTTCTGCTGCCGATATTATTGATGCTCTTGCATTGACAGTTCTCTACAAACTGTTTCTCATGTACTACATAGATGTCCACTCATTTATCATATAAAGATGAGAAGGAAACCTGGAAGTTTGCTAAAGAAAGGTGTGCTAGAAAGGGTTGGAACGATTTTTTTTTGTATGAGAAGAGATTTAACCTAAACGGCCCTGATGGTCGTGATGTACGAAGAGAAAAGAAGGTTCAAATGAGTCCTCATATGAATGGTGGTTTAGTTATGTTAAGGGGCTCGTTTTCTTCTATGCGTAAACTTGGTAATGGTTGATGGCGGATGAATTCCTTGGGGTATAAAGGGCTTCAAAAAATCGGGTTTACAAAAAAACATACAGTTTCAAACTGATCAAGAACTGAAAAATACAATAAGGAATGGATGGGAGAGTATTCCAATTGAATAACTTCAAATTCTTCTTGAAGTTATCAGAAATAATGAAGGTCTCACGAAATACTAAATGCGTGGAAACAATTTATTTTGTAAACTGAATTTCTAATTTGGTCAAGAGCTGAATGTTCCATCTTTTTTTTTTAATTTTTTTAAAATTATATGAACATTAAAACATGATAGAGATGATGAAATTTTAATTTTTGGTTGTTTTAATTGTTGAGGTGATATTTATAAATTTGTTGAGGAGATATTTATGGAATTGTAATTTAATCTGAACGTATTAGTATATTATTTTCTCCTAACAGTCAACACTATTAAATGAACAGTAAGATAATAGATAATAGATAATATGTCATGGCGTTTAGAGGCAAAGCCATGCAATTGCACGATAGCAAGCCAGCAAAAGCAGACGATGGTTACAAGTAAAAAGAAGGAGAAAGCCGAAGGCGAAAGCATCATGCAATGAAACCGAAACTGAAGCCGGTAATTTGAAAGATGAAAAGATATGCTCAGCGTCGCAGAAACAGCAGGGAGCTGAGGAAACCATATGCAACGTCCCCTCACTGGCGGTGCATAATAAAGAGATAACCGGCCAATGAATAGAGAGACGAAATTGAGATTTAAGAGGCGGAGACGAAAGAAAACGTTAGAGGGGATTTCGATTTCAGAGGCAGCGGTAAATTTGGTTCAGAGAAGCATCATAGATCCAACGACAGGCAAGATATTGATGTTAACGTTCTAAAGGTTATAAAAAACAATTCTTCATTAAAGAATTTTGACAGCAATAGACCATATGCCGGGAAACAAAAGCCGTTGATGCCGTGGCCCTCTCCTGAACATCGAAAGTGCTATTTTCAAAGAACGCGTATTATTCGCGGATCTATTAATTAGAAGTTGAAAGGCTTGGACTTAAACACACGGGCGATACAGATATGCCCTTCTCCGTTATAATGTGCTAAAAATAATTATTTCTCATATTCTAACATAGCAGAATTTTTGAACAAGGGATCGAAACGTTGTGCTCCCTGCGATTTGTCCCCACCTGACAAAAGTTTATGTGAAGCAGCGAAGATATCTCCAGGACCACCACCAACTGGATGTTCTTCATTATTAGACATCGGTTACGATTGCGAAGCGAAGTATCCACTAGCGACAGCGGTCACCGTAAGCGATATTTCTTCAGTAAAGGGAAGTCGGCAGCATTTCATTTGATCATCGTGCGACGTAATACCTCTAGGACTTAACCCTATTACAAGCCGTATGAATTGTATGTGAGGACTTTGGTTAAAGTGAAAATTTTTACTAATCATTCAACATTTCTGAATGCATGATTTACATACATGATGAACAAT
Organism: Rhysida immarginata; assembly: GCA_023313115.1. NCBI lineage: Eukaryota > Metazoa > Arthropoda > Chilopoda > Scolopendromorpha > Scolopendridae > Rhysida > Rhysida immarginata. The sequence goes on along the minus strand of JAHWFO010070218.1, from coordinate 1,288,853 downwards.
ATCATCATCATATATCATTGTTAATATTCTTCGTTTTTTGCTTTGCACAATCAGGTCTCCTTAGCTCCTCGCTGGTTCATTCGCCGTCTTGCAAGCTTTGGGTTCCCAGCATAAAAGGAGAACGTGACGTGTTCATTCGTCTAGGAATTCAGCAAGATTTCATATTTATTTCTGTATTTCACAAATATACGTTGTTAGATCTTTAACACAAAAATTCAATTAAATCTTTGTTTATCAAAAAATTAATATTAGAGTTCAATTAAAATTTGCCATACGTAATACTCTGCCAAATTTCTTTTCCATTGTCCCATGACATAATATATGATTGTAGCGAGTCACGGGTTTTAATCCCGCTGAGAGGACATGGACGTTTGTCTTTGTCTCTTTACTATCGAGCTTGGAAGACGAAGCTAAGCCCGAGCATCGTAATACTTGCTAGGTTAAATTTCAAAGACAATTTCAACAAAAAAAGAATGTTGATTCAATGGTTATTTCATATCGGAAGGTAAAAGAGGAATAGGAAAGAAAGAATGAATAAATATTTTATATTCTATAATAGACTCTTAGCTTGTTTTGTGGTCGCTCTATTTAAGTGTTGAAGGCAGCATGATTTTGCATAGTCACCTAGTTAATTAGAACAAGTTAAAATGATACGTTTAGAGCCATGGAAGAATTGAAAAGACTGATTCAAAGGAATATGCATAAAGGAATCGATAATGGCTAAACAATTAGAAAGTCTCGACTGTGTGCACAGTTCGATAAAACAAAGAAGCTGAAAGCGCATCTCTTACTCTGTAAGCAAAGATTTAAAATTATCTCGTCAAATTCGAGACCATCTGAATTAAAAATTCAGGAATTAACTTAAATTTAAAACCTGATGCGTTCTAAAAACTGTTAAGAAGCTGCGGTTCACAAGACAATCTAGGAACTAGGACAAACGAAACCATTATGACATAATCGATCCGCCCGTCTGATGACCTTAGCTTAATCCCTGACACGTGACTAATAAAAAAAGCCCAGAAAACAGGATGGAACGCGTAACTTAAAGAGATGAAAATATTATGAATTTTGGAAATTCAAAGCCAGACAAATATACAGAATGACGTAATAACACATGCCAACAAAAAATAACCTTTTGAAAGTTAAGAGCTAATTCTTATGTGCTAAATCCGTATCTGACCTCATTTTTTTTTAATACCCACAGATTTCTTAAATAAATGGAGCCAGATACTGTGGACAGACGTTAGAATAAAAGAGAGGAAACCACTAATCCACATAAGTTTTTTAATCAGACGATGGATGCACATTTCGGCAGCCAAGCTGCCTTCTTCAGCATACAGGAGAGCTTCGATCAGAGTAGGCAAGCT
>JAHWFO010070218.1:1270355-1282486 GCA_023313115.1 Rhysida immarginata | reverse complement strand
AATATTAATTATTACAAAATTCCAGATAATTTATAAACTACTATTTTTTTTTTATTTTTTACCCTCCGGAGACCGCACTTGTCGGCCTAGAGGCCATACCGGCTCTGGACAGGGTTATTGTAAAAGTTTTCTTTTCACAAATAAATAAATAAATAAATAAATAAAATACCCAATTAATTTTTCGGAGATAATGCATTTCACGGCATAAATGACAATGTTTGATGTTTCCATTCAACTTATGGTTGTTCAAGCATGATTTACGAAAGAAAGCAAATGAATTACACCTTCGTAAAATCCATTATTTAAAAGTATAAAATCGAAAATGTACACTTGAGATGATATTTAATACGTGTATTGCTTATTGCTTTTAAATTCATTTCACTTTATTCTATTTTTCACAGATAATTAATAAATGGAACAGTCTTATTGGGAAAATCTAATATAAGTTTGGTGCAGACATGTATTTGTAGAATGATGATTTCTGTCTACGACAGTGAACTGACAAGACTTTTCTTCGGTAGCATCGAAGGCGATATTAAGAAAAGAAATCCATGGGTTTTTTTTTCTTTCGTTCTTTGCTTTTTTATTTTTCTTTCTCCCTCCTTCGGTTATTGTTGCTTCATCGAATGTCGTGCCTGGAAACCTTTTGTTTTTAATATGGAAATGGAAGCAGCTGTTACCATTTCAGCTGATAATGTTTATTTTGATTCTACAAATTTCATTTTCCGTCCTACCTCAAGAAAAATTCAAAACTCGTATTTAGAGAGAGAGAATGCGCTTTCCGTATTTTATTGACTTTTAAGTAATATTCAAAGACTGAATTAATTAAAATTTAGAAAGCTAAATATCTAAGGTATACTTGGATGCGAAGCTTAAAAAAAAGCATCGCAATTTAGAAGATTCGCCTTGAGCTTAAATGAGAACGTAAAATATCGATTAGTCAAATGCAATGTTAAAACGATATTGATTAATGCGAAGCATCTTCCTTCCTTCCTACCTCCGGTAAAAATTACTAACTTTAAAACAACACTGCGAAAAAACAAAAAAACAAAAGTGGTTTCTCCATGGAGGTGCAACAATTAAAACTCACTGAGTTTCATAATATTTAAAACTTTACTGGGAACCATTCCCAACTTTCCTTATTCTTTTTTTTTTCTCTCTCTCTCTCTCATTTCGTCTTCCTTCCGAGAGTTATAATTTTGCGATAATTACTGCGCTGCCTGCTCAGTTGTACGAGTCTGGTGACATCTCTGCGGTGTTAATGAGAAACCTTCGTAAATATTGATCATCAGATAAAACGTGACATGTTCTGATCCTCTTCCACCCATCGTTTGGCTTTAAACCACAGTATCTGGCCGTTTAACCCTTTTCTTTTCGCACCCCCAAGAGAGGTCATTACCCTTAATAAGGCACAACCGATGGAGATTTGCCCGTGGAATTCATCGTTGTTCCGCTTTCCTTTTTTAAACCCACCAGAAACAGTAAGGGTTCCAGACATTTCCGTTTCCATTTTAATGATTTAATAACATAATGATGTTCGGTAATAATGTAAATAATAAAATTGAGCTTAATAGTATTAGAACCTAACAACATAATAATATAATGATGTAATAACTTAATATTTGTGGATGCTATCTTGCCGCAAACCTAATGGCGTGGTGTGTTTCAGTCAATAAATTACATTAAACTCCATAAATACATTTTGGAGCAAAGGGGGAACTTATAATCTGTTTATCCAAATGGAAACTAGAATTCCCAAAATAATTCTGTTTACACGAATCTGTTAAACTTCACATTAAAAATTACAGTCCCGCGGGCCCCCCCGCCGCCGGACGCCGGCGGTTTGAAAAGTTCCTCAAATGAAGTTAGCGCTAAGTGAATTTGAGTTCAATTAAAGCATATAATTATTATTGAGTTCTTAAATGTTTCATAAAATAAATGTTTTATATGTTTACATTTCTATCTTTAACGTAAAGGCTTTAAAGCGAAGGGAAAACGACTGCGCTCTCAGTACATCCCAAAATTTCACCGAAATTTAATAATTAACTTTTGTTAAAAATTCAAATTTTTAATATTTTTGAGAGCACAAAATTAACAGATTGAATGTCGTTTTTGAAATGTGATAATTTGCAATTAATTTGATTTTAAAAAATTGGTTAATTAAAATTTGGAAAAAGCAGGAAGCTTCCAGAACTCTAATAAAATCTGCTCTTATTACAGAACTAAAAACAAAATTAAAAACATCCGAGAAATTTAGAAAACGCGCCTGCGTGGTTGCCAAACGCGACTCTTTTATTTTTAATAGAGAAGACGGTTTTAAAGGTTCTGAACATTGAATTTCGACAGATATTAGAAACCGGATGATGTGCAACATTGGGCTTTCTTGATTCCAAAGGTGTGATCTGTATCGTAAAAAATTTGAATTTATGAGTGGTGTCTGAACATTGTTTTTCCACTTTATAGCGATAAGAGCTCGGAGCTAGGGGTGATTATAATTAAACAGGTCTTTACAGTTCTATATCCAAATATCGGTCAAAATGCTATTAAATTTGGAGTGCATACACTCCTGACTATTGGGGTTTGATTTTTTAGATAAAATAAAAATTAATTGACACTAATGTTGCTTTAATTTGCATAATGACACAACTATCGGATATACCGGGTGTCTCACCTAAAGTGAACCAACAGCCAACTTCTAAAATACAAATCTGATATAGTATTTTCAATGGAAGAATTATTGTACTTTATGTGAGGATTTTTATATTTATTGTATTTCCAAAAAAACAATCTATGCTATTTTCGAATATGGAGGTCAACTTTGAAATGTACAATGGAAAACCTATTTTAATGGTATTTTCAGATTGTATATAACATTTGAGAAATGTTTTATTCTGGGTTTTTTTCCCAATTGATCCAACCCGTTTAGGAGATACAGTATAGGCAGTGAAAATGTGGTGTGTTTGGATTTAAAGAAAAGGCAAAACAGAAATTATTCATCAGTTTTGGTTGAATGAAAACAAAGGTTGACTATAAAAATGTTATGTTAAAATAAAAACTTTGCTATCCATTTTATAATCCATTGTCTTTAGGAATAATTTCTGTTTTTATTCTTTTCTTTAAATGAATAACGTACCACACTTTCAGTGCCTCTATCTCCTAAACGGTTGGATTAATAGAAAAAAAACACAAGGAATAAAACTGTCTTCAGATGTTGTGTACAATCCGAAGATGCCATTAAAACAGGGGTTTCCATTGCACAGTTCAAAGTTGACTTCCATTTTCGAAATAACGTCGTTTTTTTTTGGAAATAGTGTACACATAAAAACCCCCTCACATTAAAGTACACTAATCTTCCATTGAAAGTACTGTGTCAGATTTGTATTTTAGAAATTGGCTGTTGGTTCACTTTATGTGAGCCACCCTGTATATTATTTTTTTTATTTTCAGAAAACAAAACACCAAATTTGGTTGCATTTTGACAAATAGTTTTATGGACACAGAGCTCTAAACATCTCTTGTATTTTATCACTCTTCAACGAAAACGAAATAATTTTCAGTTTTTAAAAATTTAAAATGAAAAATATAATTTTTAATTATTTTATTAATTATACGAGATAAACGTATCAGATCATCAGTCATTAATAAAATCAATTTTTCTGTGCGAAACTCTTTCGCCTGGGTTCAGCTGATTAAAAAATATAGTGTCTTTTAGCAACGTTTTATATACTTTTCTATAGTGTAACTATTACGATGAAAAAAGGAATGGTCGCAATGTCACTATAGCAGACAATCTAAAGAAGAAAGATCATTGTATTTTAAGTGGAAAAAAATTTCATTTCTATCTGACAGGTTCAGAAATTAAATTTTCAGTAGAACTCTCGCTACTGGGGCTGCGTAGAGCCGTCTAATTTAGCAGATGATTAGTGCTTTTCATTTATAGAATTTAATGCATTTATAATTATATTTTGAAAGGAATAATCAAGTATTTTATTCATTTTCGAGGGATATTTTAGAAATAAATTCATTGCAAATGGAAATCGTTAAATAGTAAGAGCAAAAGTGGAAGAAGAGGTCTCTGGCGGAAGATTGGAAGAACTAATTGAAAAAACAGAAAATTTCTGCACATGGTTTAGAGTAATAGAAAACTTCTTTCTTATCATATCTCATAAAAATTTTAAAATAAGTATTTTATACGAGAGAGATTCAATAGCTGAGGGCAAATATCCAGGATATTGAATACGATTGGACGCAACGTCATGAAACTACTGCAGCATGAAGAGATATATATAGACAGGCTCTAACAGCATAAAATATATTGTAGCGCACGGGTGATTCGAACAATAGTAAGATGTGGTAGAAATAAAATTAAATCACAAAATTTCAGTCCCTACGTTATTATTCTTATTGTCAAGTCACTTTCATTTTTGAGTATCCACTTCTGCAAAAATTACTACCATCCAAAACCTGAAATTTGAGACCCTAAATGATCTCCCATGCTCTAGATCTAGCTTCATAAAATTAACATACAGAGTAACCAAAAACTCTGCTGTACTCTTATTATCTGTGCTTAAAATTGGAGATATCCCAAATCTATTGCAGTCTATAAATAAGAAGATGAAGGTGGCTTGTCAGATGGTCTAGTCAGATTGATCTCAAAAATGTAAATTTTCTCTCTTCAATCATAACAGGTAGACAAATAAAAGGAAAATGAATCCGTAGTGAGTAAGTACTTTTTACTTCACGACTAGAATATTTGTGGCGCTATTTGTACGTTATTTCGGATAAGCATTCAATAGGAAAATACACGATCGCATTTTTTTGTCGTTAATGAAAAACTTTTACACTAGAAATCTGTTTGAATATTTCGTAACTGATTTCTTGTAACAAAAAAAATTGATTCTCTTTTATATCGCTGTATCTCTTACTGAGATATAAGAGTGAATGAAGAAATGAGGCAACATGTATGCTCAAATGAGTTGATCTATCGACAGATAAATATATGTTGAAACATTAATGTGATTTAGGCAAACTTTATTTCTACACGTGTTGTAGTAGGGCGTGTTTAAATTTGACATCCGTTGTAAATCGCCTTCAAGAAATAAACTTCAACAGGGATCGAAAAGGTGATAATTATCTTGCTCCATTCGGGGATGTGATGTGGATGGTCGTGAAGCTCCCATCTCAAATGCTGTACGAAATATTTACGATTTCGGTTTGCAAGCCCAAGTTTTACGTTATCGTGCAACAATATGTCGTCTTCGCGCAGCAATCCAGATCCTTTCAGACGAATGGCTTGTTTTAACAAGAACAACACGTGGCAATAATATGCAAAACTCACAGTGTCACCACGGCCGAGAATCTCCATATGAGATGCCCATTGATCCTAGAATTTTAGCGACGGAATTAGAAAAAACGTAAACCTGTTCCATCGACTTGAAATCCGATAATTGATGGCAGTTTAATAAAAAATACGAGAAAAAGAATTTGTGAATTAAAAAAACGTTTAGTTTCATGTCACCAGGTGGTATTATTACCTTGTGACGTTAACACGTGTTATGTATGGAATTTATTCTATAGGAAATTTGGTTACTGGAATAATAGCAGGTATTATTCAGTTTTATAGTGGGAATGTGAATAAATATAAGAGTTGGTAATATGTCCTTATTATATTGACAGAATCGATTAGTCTAATATTGGACATAGATAATATTACTCGATTGTGAGAGTAAAAGGAGGGGAGGTGTTGTGACAGGAAGAGACAACTATTTTGGTTCTAAACTACATTAAGTCATTAACCTCTAATGAAATCAATGATTCCAAACTAATTACAGTTCACATCTCTTATATAAAAAAAATGTAAAAGGAAAATTTTTACATATAATATTGGACTCTTTAACTTAAAAGCTGATATGTGCATGCAAACATGATATTACTGAATAAGTAATATTTATTGTCTTTCCGATTATATATTTTTCTAGAGGATTTTAATGAAAAATATGCATGCAAAACAATGCATGAAAGTAAGAGTTCCATCATGAATCTCTCCAGATACAGATGAATAAACGCATAAATTTTCAATTCTAAAATTTCACTATTTTCCAAATTTTATTTTATTTATATAATTTATTGCAAAATTGTCGTTTTATTATTTATTGCAAAATTTTCTTTTTATATTTATTGTAAAATTTTCTATATATTTAATTTATTTCAAAATTGACGTTTATGTGAAAATTATTGTAATGCGAGATGAAAATATGACCAAAGACCTTATTTTTAAAAGGTCCCGTGTATTTAATTAAAAAGATTAAAAATCACCCGTAAACCTTATTTTTCGACACTTCATAAAAACTTTTAATAATAATTTCAAGAAGTTTAAAAACTTCAAAAATTAATTAATTAAAAAAACTAGGTCAAGAAAAATCACAATGACATCATAATAAGAGTTTAAAATCAATTAAAAATTTCTTAATACACCAATAAATTTTAAATTTTGGCTTAATAACAGTTTTAACATTAATGGCCTAATGAAAATTTTGACATATAGCCTGATAATTATTCAGACATAATTTTGAAAAGATTAAATTTACAATTTTCTGTTTCGGGTTGAAAACATAACTTGTCATAACTTAAATTATGTCCAAATTATCAGGCTTAATTTATCAACATAAATTAAGTTATGACAAGTTATGTTTTCAATCCGAAACTGAAAATTGTAAATTTAATCTTTTCAAAATTATGTTTATATTATAATTATAACTTATTATTAATAAGGCTATATGTCAAAATTTTTATTAGGCCATTATAGTGCACTGCCCGGCACAAAAGAAAAAGGAAACTATGGCGTGTTGAAATAAAACAGTAATCAGGGCATTACTTACTACTGATACCAGGAATAAGTAATACCTCGTTTCCAGTCCGTTTCTGATTGCTTGGACCAGTTTTATTCATTTACACATGCGTCAGTTTCCTTTTTCTTTCGTGCCGGGCACTATAATGTTAAAATTATATTAGGCCAAAATTTAAAAATTATGAGTGTATTAAGAAATTTAAAATTCATTTTGAAATCTTGTTAAGCGGTCATTTTCTGAATTTCCTTGATTTAGTTTTTTTTTATTAACTAATTTCTTGAAGTTTTTTTAAAATTCATGCAATTATTCAATTAATTCACTTCAAGTATAATTGTAATGAAATTTTAATAATTTTAGAATATTGTTAGTTTTTCCGGTTTTCTTACGTTGAGGTTTTAAAATGCTATATTTTACTAATATTTATAACTTCCACTTCACTGTCTCATTTTGATTATTTAATTAATATTTTTGTACGAAAATCGCCTATATTTAACATGAAAATTGTGTAGGAAACGCCACATTTAGAACCAAAATGGCGGCTCCATTTTCGTGTCCTGGCCTTCTTTTATAGATCTTGACCATCGTAACAGAACTGCAAAGTCGTCTCATTTTATCTGAATCAACCCTCCGTACTCGCATGATTTGAGGAGAGATGAACACTTGTTTTCCAAACGCCAGATGGGAGTAGGCAATGTAATGGTGTTGAGCTCGTTTGGACGGCACTCAAATTCAAATATGCGCATGATTAATGGAAGGATGACGGCACCCAAGTGTCAGGAAATGTTAGAGAACTTTCTTTTGCGTTTTTGCTAAACAAATGGGAGGACTTTTCTTTGAATTCCAACAGGATAATGTCCCCATACACGCGGTAATCTACACCGATGAGTGGTCCTGTAAAACGGGGTTCCAGTTATGGTCTGGCCAGCTCTATTACCCGATTTGAATACGATGGAAAATGAATGTACACAGCTAGTTCGTGCTGTTTAAACTGGTGGACGCCAGTTCTCAAATGTGCAAGAGTGTCGTCATTGACAAACGGGACAGTGATCGCATATCTCAAGTTTTGTTGAAAAATGGTAAGTTCATTGGTTATTAAAAAATGAGAGCTTTTTATTTTACAGAAAATGAAAAACAAATTTTTATTCATTCAATTTCTTTGTAATTTGTTTACTTTTTAGGAAACCATGATAAATAAATACTCATGAATGGCATATTATTGTAATTTTTTGTTCGGATTTGGCATTGAATGATTATTGTTAAAATTCAAGTGGGTTTATAGTTTTTGGACCCACCTTATTTTGCTAGAAAGGAACAGCTTAGTTTTCATAATCCTCATTGGGCGCTAGTCCATATTTGTTTTGTATGTTTGCACACTGCTGAGGTAAACTGCTGGGCGACAGATCAGTTTTTTTGGATCTTTAAGACATATTGGGATGGTAACCTGAGATGAATGATGGGCATATGTTCGGTTGTTAATAAAGTAATCGTTAGCGTAAATGACATAAGAAATCAATACCCCGAGGAGGATACATGGAAGTTGAGGAAGCCCTGAGTTCAAGTAAATTTGCTCCTTCAAAGATTTAAGAAATAGGGTTTAAAACGTGGGAGTGAAATTGGGGTTAAAAGTAAGACAGAAAGAAATGGTAAAAAAGTGGAGTAAATATCTCCCTCCTTTTTATCCTGTTTATCTTTCTTTACCAGTCCTTTTTTATACTTTTTACGTTTTTCTCAAAGTAGTGTTTTGAAAATTAAAAAAAATAAACGAAACAAGTAGTGAAATAAGCTGCTTTCCAAATTTCAACCTTCTACGTCGTCAAAAAATGTGAAGGAGATATACGAAGAGACGCCGTTTTGCCCTAAACGACTTGTATGGAAAAACAGATCATCAACACTATGTAACAAATGACAAATTGATTTTAACCAACGCTATTCCGATCCCTATTTGATAGGTCCAAATCTGTATCGACGCCTACACGAAAACTCTGATTCCTGCAAACAACAGGATTATGGTTAGTCTGATTATGGTTAGTCTACAGTTGTGTCCAAAATTCATGGAAGATCGGGTGCGTTCACGGATTTCCTACGTAGTCTATCCTGCAAGTGAAGGCTACTTCGTGGACGACAATCATACTGTTCATTGTGCACGGTTGGTTCAGCAACGATTTAACGAGCAAGAAGTTAGTTTCCGTCGTTTCTCCTGGCAGCCGCAGAGCCCAGATCCCAATTCTATGCAGAATGTTTTAGACATGTTGAAACGACATATTCGACTGCAGGCCTCTTTCAGCAGACGTGCGAAAACTAAGGGAATATCTGGTGACCGCTTGGTCTTCCATGGACTTTCAAGTGCTTCAACAATTTATTGACTCTGTATCATCCCAAATACGAGGCCTGTCCGGAAAGTATCCAGATTGAGGCTACAAAAAATACGGTTCGAACTCACATAAGTGTTTAGTCACCTTTAAATAAGCAACGTCTGCAGTGACGCATTTACCCCAGCGTCGCTGCCATTGGTCGAGACATGTATGGAATGCCTCCTCGGAATGGCCAAGAGCTCTGCCGTTGCATTCGGTGTGGTCACGTTCATATCCTCAAATCTTTGTCCTTTGAGCGCCTTCTTGATCTTCGGAAATGCGAAGAAGTCGCACGGAACTAGGTCAGGAGAGTAGGAGGCTGCCTGACCTGAGCGATTTGGTGTTTTCTCAATAATTGGTGCGCTGTGTGTGCTGGATCGTTGTCGTGGTGCAACATCCAATCTCCAGAAGCGGCTCAACATCATTGCCGAATGCTTGTTTCAGCAATTCATTCCATTCCATTGAGGTTTTACCGATTTTAAAACAAAATTTGATGCAATGTCGTTGCTCATTGTTTTTTGTCCTTTTCACCATGCGACGAGAAAAGAAAAACGTTCTGCTTTAGCATGTTACAATAATTGCACGCGGCACTCATTTTGTCATCAGCAGAAATGTCGTCACACGATCCGGATAGGAAAAAGGTGCAGCGAGTTCTACTTTTTTTTGCAGCCTCAATCCGGATACTTTTCGGACATGCCTCGTATATGTTCTAATTTGGGCCAGTAGGTTCCAATAAAATATTAAACAGATGTTTCTAGTTTATTGGTCCAGTGTGTACAATAACAAATCAATAACATTATGTTGCAGCTAATCCCTGTACCATGCGTGAGACAATATGTCATGAATTTTTCTGTAGTCTTTAGACCATGCCGCATTGCGTTTCCACTACATTATTACATTATGAATAAAGTATTTAATTTAAAATAATGTTTAATCAATCTAGCATGTTCTTTATTTTAGCGCACAATCTCTTCCGTTTGTTCTTTTTTTTAAAGTATCTCTGAGGTATATCTCAGTTTTGGCTGTGATCGTTCAGTTGATTCCTATTCCCTGCATTTTTAATGTGATTACAGAATAGTTAAAGGTTAATATAATAAATAGAGTAGTTTTCTTATTTTTTGCTATAGATAGGAAGAGAAAGTTTTCATACTTCTTTGGGCAGAGCCTGATTATGGTTAGAATACGACCGAGCTAGTGTTCGCACACTGTAAGGTGAAATGGAAAATTTCACTTTATCGCGTTCAATAGGTATGGAGAGGTAGGGAAGTTTTTTTTAAATGCTCTAATTTTCTTAAATTCTGGCACTTCAACAATAGACTGCAACAAACAGTTGCGAGCAGGTTTGAGTGAAAGAAAGGAGCTCACAGATCGCGCATGAGGGTATAAAGTAGTGTATACTATCTCTATGACATCCCTGCCTATTGAGCGCGATAAAATGAACTCTTCCATTTCACCTTACAGTGAGAGAACTCTAATAAGGGGTATGTTTGCTTTCATTTCACTTTATACAAAGTGTGAACAAAAAGTTTTGGAATTGATTTTTTCTCTTGTTATATTTAACTTTCAAATTATAGATGCATATCAATAGATATTTTACATTATTTGAACAGTTTACTTTAAATTTCTAGTTAAATTTCATGTTGATAGATGGCAGTACGGCGCCAAGAGAATTTTCTCATCCGCGATTTTCGTTGCTCCGCTTCGCCAGCAGTGGAGGTTGGGTTTCCACTACACGTTGAAGAAAATCTACAAAAATTCTATTTATTCTTGTCCTTCATTAATCCCGCAGCAAATAAACCTTTGCACCACCTGGTGGCTGCCTTTAGAACTAGTCATTCAACTTCGCAAATTCGTTATATCTTAGCCATAACGAATAGAACTACAAGAACAAAAGGAGTCTATGGTTATGCAAGTTTGTTGCTCTTTAAAGCCAGGCGAAAATACGAAAATCGCGGATGTGAAATTTCTGTCTTGAGTGTAAATATGTGCGCCTGTCTCCGTTGGTCAGGCTTATCGAGGTGCGTTCAAGTTCACGGTATAGTGCTGCCATTTATGTTAGTAATTTTAAAATTTTAAAAGCATCCGGATCTTTCTACTTACTCTCACTGCAGAGAAAAAAATTTGGAGACCTTATAACTTGAACGCACCTCGTATATGAATCACTTCCAATGCTTTCTGGGAATATAGTGAAAATTCTCTATAATGAAACTGAAGGAAACGAGGAATTTCTTTCCTTATAGAAAGATAGTTTTCATTACACAGGGTGTGACAGAAAGGTTCATCACATTTCAAAAATCTATATTTTTTTTTAATGAAGATACAGAGATGGGCGACATATTGAACTGTTTGTAATCATCTTAAGTTTTGTTTATTAGTGTTTTATGTGTCCTCTTCCTGCTACACGGCACACATCTAACCGATAATCAAATTCTTCCCATACCTGCTGAAGCATATCTGGACTCATTTCGCGAATGGCGGCTGTTATTCGAGTGTTTAGCTCCTCCAGATTTGCCGGAAAGGGGGCACTAAAACACGGTCTTTTACGTATTCCCACAAGAAGAAATCACAAACAGTGAGGTCTGGGGATCGAGGTGGCCACAAAAAGGCTTTGTGTTGTGCGTTCGCCATCTATACAGCAACTGAGGGACCTCCTTACGTTTTCCAGATAAACCCTACAAACCTCTACCGGCATTGAACAAAAACTTGAAGTTCCCCTCTTTCAAAAGGTGTGCGGTTCATTGACCTGTGACCAACGTTTGCCGAGCTATTTGCGATTGAAATGTATAGAGTGAGGGAAAAAACAATAATCCTTAAAAAATAGAGGATACAGTTGAGGTATATGAATGATAATTAAATTTAAAACATACATTTGTTTCTCAACTTTATTATTATTATTATTATTATTATTATTATTATTATTATTATTATTATT
>JAHWFO010070218.1:1072857-1270345 GCA_023313115.1 Rhysida immarginata | reverse complement strand
TTATTATTATTATTATTATTATTATTATTATTATTATTATTATTATTTTATTATTAGGGTTAAGAAATTTACAGTAACGCCCTACGGGGTCAGGTATGGTCCTAGACCGACTAGTTAGACCACGCGGGCGTAGTAAATACATGTAATTGTAACAAACAAATAATAAACATGTTAGTGCATTATAAAAAAAAAACAAACTAAATAAACATATAAGATGGGCTAGAATGCAATACTGGCAAAGATTAAATCGTAATTTAAATGAAAAATTTTGAATAAATTTAAAGGAATTAATAACCATTTTACATTGGTTGAAATAAAAATAGTTGCCAAATAGGCAATTATGACCAACTAAAACCTAAATTGCCAGTAATGACCTTCAGTAAATAAGCAGATAGTTAATAACGTTGGGTACCATATAAAGAATCTTTTAAAAATAAAACCGTAGCATAAATGACATTGCAATTCATAGGGAAGGAAGAGTATATAATTACAATAGGGCAAAGTGAAGATCGTTATACAAAACGATATAATCAAGTCACTTAGAAAAAGTATTAAAAAAATATAAAAGACAATGCTTGTTAACCAGTTATAGAGACGTGATATAACCCTTCAATGTTCTACGAAATATTGCATAAGGCATCAAAGTACGTATAGTGGGCAGAAAAGTGGCCCAGATTTTAACACCTGCATAGGATAACCTCCTGTTACGATAGCCAAGCCTAGATACAGGGAAATAAACGCCCCCAGCCTGCCTAGTTGGATAATTGTGCAAATCATGGTTTAGGGTAACAACTATTGGAGTAGTAATCTGCAACAACGCGTTCTGAGTTTTGTACATAAAAGAACAAAGTTGAATCTTGTATATCTCGTGGATTGTTAAAATACCTATTTGTGCAAATTTTTGCGAGACAGAAAAGCGTTTTGGGACATTTAATAAAGTACGCAAGAACCACTTTTGTAGTTTCAGTAATCTAGTAAGATTAAAGGCTGTGGTTGATCTCCAGAAAATAATACAATAGCATAAATTAGAATGAATCCAAGAGTTGTATAATAACAAAAGAATGTTGTGAGGAAGATAATATAATCTGGAAATCAACCCTTGCTTTCCGTTGAGATTAATTAAAAGCGTATCTATATGGAATCCCAAGATAAATCATGCATCAGTACATAGATATCTAAAAGATTTAGTAATAGTAATCTGACGACCGCCTAAGTAAATAGGCGGGGAAATGGGGACATTGCGCTTATTACGCTGATGAAAGAACATAGCCATTGTTTTGTCAGCATTGATGCTCAATTCGTTATCATTACTCCAAACATAAACTTTATGCAAAGCCGCATTAAATGCTTGTATAAGATTGTTAGTATTCGTGTTGGATAATAATAGGGTAACATCATCGGCGTACATTATAGTTTTCAAAGGGGCACAAAAAGCTGGGAGATCATTGATAAATAGATTAAACAGGAGTGGCGACAAAATTGAGCCTTGCGGTACCCCTAAATTCTTAGTAATTACTGCAGACGACTTCCCAGAATATACCAAAAAGTATTGCCTATCATGTAAAAAATCGGCTATCCAAGCTAGAGGAAGACCATGTATATTATATGAAGTGGATAATTTCAACAGAAGTAGGCTAGAGTAAACATTTAAAATATGGAAAACAATTTATATAAAAGTGCAATTTGATTGAACAAATTTTTAATAATAATTTTTATCTTTTTGGAAAAACAAGATTAATAACATCAGGATTAATAACCTTTAAGATACCAATCTTTAACCAGCATTTTTATATTATTTTCTGTATAATATTTTTGTATAATATTTACCAAATTGCAATTTACTTATATATATTATTTTTCCTATTTTAAATTGTTTATTCTAAAGTTGAGAAGCAAATGTATGTTTTAAATTTTTTAATGATTGCTATGAAATTAATACAATTACACGACATGTTTGTTTGATGTGCCAATATTTTATTTGTATATGTCAATAAATTTTCTGAGATAGTTTGGGATTATCTTCATGAAATATTAAGAATTTTTCTAATAATTTGGCGATGTCAAGTGCTTTTTATATAATTGGTGGTGTAGCATTATCTAGTTGTTCCTCCTCTTCATCTTCCTTTTGTTTCTCCTCACCTTCTGTCAACAAATTGAGGATTTATTCATCAGTAAAAGACTAGTTCTTTGTCTATTTATGCATAATTTTGTAGGTCCTGAGGAGTGAAATTTTGTGACATCTTGAACTGTTTATTCCACTCAGTCAGAGGTAGATCATCCTCATTCTCCAGTTCTTGTTCTGCATCTAATTTGGCACTGGCAGAACTACTACAAAGCTCTGCATGACGAAAGGAATGCTGTATAGTTCTCTGCTCAGGGGGAAATGAAAAGTGGCTAATATCAGCGGGGTTACTATTACAGTCTTGGCCTGTTGAAACCTTATTTCGGATGGAAATTCGAAAAAAATAATGACAATTCTAATAATACATACAGATTATATTCTGTAAAAGGACGGTTTTATTTAAATTTTTGCCTCATTATAGAGAGTGACCGTTTCATTAAAGAGAGTGAATCAGCGCATGGATTTTAAAGCAAACTAACCAAGTTCAAATAATGTTTACTTTTATAGAGATTTTTCGTTATAAAGAGTTTCATTTTAAAGCGGTTTTACTGTGTTTGTTTCCATTCGTTTATCTTTATGCATTACTCCTTAAATTATTTTATCATGGTGACGAAAAATCATTTTGTCGGATATTCAGAAGAAAAAAAGATAAAAATTAGATGGCTTCCTTTGGCTTTTTGCGATTACTTACAACAAAAATAAAAGGATAAGAGGACATTTTATGGTGAAATACACATACTCCTTAAAGGTAGCCTATATTGTTTCTTCGATTTTTCAACATTTAGAAAAAGATATATGTATTCCATGTCGATCAAGTCCTCGGGGGTC
Organism: Rhysida immarginata; assembly: GCA_023313115.1. Classification (NCBI taxonomy): domain Eukaryota; kingdom Metazoa; phylum Arthropoda; class Chilopoda; order Scolopendromorpha; family Scolopendridae; genus Rhysida; species Rhysida immarginata. Next base: position 1,267,395 of record JAHWFO010070218.1, on the reverse strand, counting down.
AATCGGACTGACATCTTCACCCACTCGATAACCTCATCATCATCCAAAACTTTCTCCCGTGAACGGAATACTTCAACGGACAAGAGCGATGAAAATTGGATGGGATGAAAACCGTGCTCCAATAAGCGAAGGTGTCGACCTCCATAGACCCTCAGAGGATTTGTTCAACAAGGGAATACAGCTAGTTTTTCTAGGGAACACTCTCGGCGGTTTGTAGAGAAGTGGAATTTTAAAATAACGTACACGATTGTTTCTATACAAAATTTCATTTTAAAAATTAGCGTTCGTTTCGGTAATTTTTTGAGTAAAGCATGGATGCTTGAGGATATTTATAAATTGTCTAGTTGTTGTTTACCAAAGAGAAAGTACAGCAACGTCAATAATTGGAAATCATTTATAAATAGAGGATTGCTCTTGCATTGTACTTCATATGGTATTTCAAGAAATTGGACGCTATTACCAGCAAATTGCTTATTTGGTAGACATTTCAAAGGAGATATTTTAGAAATTTTTTTCAAATAAATCAGTTTATTGTATTAACTCCAAAAATAGAGTTGAAAATTAAAAGAGCGCAAAATAATCGAAACTTTTAAAATAGCGCAATGCTTCTTTAGAAAATCGCGATCATGTTAATTGGTTGAATTCTTTTGCACAAAACAGGATGTTCTTTCCATTTAAATTTGTAAAAGTATTTTGCATAGCCTGCATATCTTTCTCGCTATATCTCCGAAGTTTTTTCGCTTCCTCTTTTCCCTATGAAGTTAAGCTTTCATCTTTTCAGCATTGCTTAATTCAACATGCTCGTGGGCAAAAGGTTGAAAGGATCTAATCGAATCTTCTATAATGGCATTCCAGAAATTTCTATCTTTGCCTTCACGACCGACAAAACTGCATTACGCAGTCGTCATGATGGAAAGCATTTAATAAAACTTTTGCATCCCTTCCTACATAAAGATAAAAAGAAGTGGCGGAAAAATGCTTGCGCTTAAAAATCAATATTTAAGGAGAATGAGTTTGTGCTGTAATGACCAAACGATTGCCTCTTATTAATCATCACATTCAAGTAATGAATTTAATTTCCAGCCCGATTCAGAAACGATTATTTAACTAAATTGGAGTAAAAGCCAAGATTTCATCTTCTCTCATTAAAAGCGTTATACATTTCCATCGCTTTCAAACCATGTCAAAAATTTTAACGCACCTTTAAATTAGATACATCGTAGAAAATTGCACTTTTGGCCTTTACTAAAAAGCAAGATGCGGATCAGGGAACAACCGTTTCATGTGAGCACGTCCTGTATTCCCCTAATAGCGTTGATCCGATGAAAGGAGCTCAATAAAGTTGATTATCAAATGCGGGCTAGGATGGAAGAGAAACGCCGCCGTTTTTTATTGGCAAAAGGTTATGCAAAGGACCACACGAACTTAATAAACTTTACTGCTAGAATTTATTTTCTTCATAATGCAGCAGAAACGTAGCAACTTGCTTGTTTTCTTGTCTTCTTCAACAATCTAAGGCAAGATTAACTTTTCAAAACCTATTTCCGAGACTTATTTTTAACAAGAGCATGTGTGTTATTGGTGCAGACCACTGATATCTTCAATCACACTTGGAGTAGACGAGAACTATTTGACCGTGGCGTAAAGGCACATAAGAAGCGAGACATGGTAAGGAGAAAGCAGCTCCTCAGTGCAGGTTGTTTCTAAACAGTACGTATAAGTGAACTGTAGTTTTTCGCGTTCGTCGGAAGCAAGAAAGGCGTTTGAACAAGGAGAGGTAAACATAGATCCTGGCTCGCCTCCGTGATGCTGTCCGCTGGAAACGCCCATAACTCTGGAAAAGGAAGGATTGGGTACTGCAACATGACAATGCTCCCGCATATCCGTCTTTCATGGCATAGGCTACACAGAGCAAAACAGGAACGTCAACCCTTCCACACCCTCCTTACTCATCCGATCTCGCTCCATGCGACTTTTGCCTGTTCTGCCGTCTGAAAAACGAACTCAAAGGACGCAGTTTCCAGAGTTCATCTGAGGTTCAGGAAGCAGCGACAGCCGCTCTAAAGACCATCTCCACCAAAGGCTTCCAGGAATGTTCTCAGCAACTGTACTCGCATTGGCAGAAGTGCATAGTTGCAGAGGGGGAGTACTTTGAAGGTGGTTGTGTGTAAAACCTTATAACAATACATCATATCCGTCAGAAAGGCCGGTCTCCAAACTTAGTGATCGTCCTAGTATCTATCAAGTAGCTAAGTTTGCCTTCGGTTTCACTTTCCATCCAGCTTAAACGAAAATCCTTTGATTTTCCTACTTTTAGTTTTTCCTTATATTTTAACAAAAGGAAGATTTGCTTGCCAGTGACGTATCTGATTAAAAAGTTAATGAATAATAAAGCAAAATGATGAATTGTAGAAATGAAAAATCCGACAAGAAAAGAAATACCGGATATGAATTTCAAAGTTTTTGACTATAAAAATCCCAAGCAAATATCGTGTAAAATTCAGAAAGATATCGTTGATAGAATGAGTTGAAGTTCAGTGCCCTCAAAAATAAATAAAACGATACGGGGTTTTCTCTAAATGTTCATTTTTTTTTGGACCGAAAGCATATTGACTTGATATCATATGGTTTATATTTGTTTAAAACGTCTAAAATCGAAAGTATCCAATTACTTTTTGGTAGATAGTGTATATAAAATAGACTTGGTGTGTTTGTTTGTTTGCTTGCATGTGCGAACAATCAGCCGGTGGTGTTTGCGTCAAGAATTGGTTGGTGACATTAAAGCTTGCCGTAGCCGACGAAAAAGACAGGCCCCGGCACTGAAAAGTCACCTGGCCATCTTAGCTGTTTCCATCTTGGATTTTAGCAATCAGTATTTTTTGACGTAGAATACGTCTTACGTTTCGAGACTCGGATGCCACGCTTAAATCGTGAATGTCACGAAAAGTGTTGATCACGAAAACGTTAATAACGTGAAAACTATTAAAGATAGAAGAATGAACGATATCGCATTCGATAGAGTATAGAACACAAAGCATGTTTCAGACCATCACCGATTTCGCAATCGCAGTGCAAAGTTGAGTCAGAAAACCTGCTCTATGGCGGATATTAAATTAGTCTAGCTCCGGCTTCCTTTGTGCTATCACGACGTTGTTTTATCTTTCTGCGCTTTATAAAATGACTTAAAATTTAAGCCTCAATATTTAATAGTGTCTAAGATATCGGCCTTCGAAGTGTGGAAATTTCGCAAAAATTACAGAATTTCCAAATTTATGCCTAATAAACACGATCCAAAAAGATCCGGATGTCCGATGTTGAGCGTCAATAGGCTCAACAGGAACGCCTCAAAGTTGAGGCGCCGCGCCGCCAAGATGAACTATAGCTCGATACGAATGCGCCAATAACTGAGAGTTCGACGAAAATAACATATCTGATGACATAAACGTTTCTACATGGAGTGATAGAATTCAACCAGTGGAAGTCCATAACGAGCCATAACCGTCAAAATTAACAGCATCTTCATCAAATTTGATTTAAGTAAGGAGCGACTTGGGAGACTGAATTCATATTTCGTTTTATATTCATTAACAATGAATTTGGATATTCATGTAATGTTTATAATAGATTTTAGTTTGAGAAGGACTTAAAGCACCCACATAACGGTGGTGTGATATGTTTGCTGCATCAGTTTCATCAATCCAATGTGAATGATTTCATGCTGTGCATTCATTGTAGAACAAATTTAAAACTATTAGACACGCTGCAGATGTGTGCCTAAGACGCGGGATGTAGTATCTTCTGCGTCAACCATTTGATGAGCCACATTTGTAGAATAGTCGCCAACATTTTGACCGTTTTGCCATAACAGATACACAAAGCTAAGAAGAGACGTGCAATGATGGACAAAGAAGATTTAGATGCAAATTCAACAGGCTAAATCTATGAATCAAAAATATGATGAGAGACCGGCAGAATTAGATAGCATTAGTTTAGCTCATTTTATTGCATGGTATACACCGGTAATGAATACAAGACATATCAAGAGAAAAGACGTTGATGATACAGATGACCATGAAGCCACTGAACAACAAAATACTGATAATGAAAACGATGAAGCTTATGACATTTTTAGTTCAAACATCAATACATATAGACGCAGAAATGTGGGCACAGAGTGATTAGATACCGTCATTATAGCATCGATGACACAATCAATTACAAGCCTGAAATGGTTACATTGTTCTATCCATTTCGCAATGAAGTTGTAGATGTATTTGATGTATGCAAATTCATCCAATTGCACGATGCGAACGAGGTGAACATTTTAGCCAAAAGTAAAGAATACAAAAGTAACAGATATAGATGCATTGATAAAAGAACTTAGAGAACTGTGCAAGAAAGACGACGACATTGCAAACAACTTGCAAAGAGAACAAAATGATAAATGAGTACATGGGAAGTGTTGTTGGCGGGGCGGGGAGTTATGAGAACACGAGACCGACAAGGCCATCGCACTTGTAAGAAAGTGTAGCAAAGTGATGTCCAATCATCTGCAGAGTAATGTGATCAGAGAGAGTTGATCTTAGAATATATACCCAGATTATGCACACGCGATAGCGAATGCATACATGTGTACTTGGCCCGTACTGCTGGCAATGGCAAAATATTTACGATAGAAATTAATCATGGAAACACTAAACCTTAAATTGATTCGGACAAAGGCAGAATACAATTCGTAATGTAAATAATGATAATTATTAACTGGAGATGCTCTCCAAGCATAGGTAATGATTTTTCGATTGAAAAATGGAAGGAAAAATCATTACAATTCGTAATGCTTATATAGTCTGTGCGTCCACTGGTAAGGCTGCAGTGAACTTCAACGGGAACACTCTGCACTGTTTAGAATCACACCGCAGGGCAAAAGGGTCAGTGGATTGACTTCTAAGATCCTACAACAATATCATCGCCAATTCCTTTCTGTGAAATGTGTAATAATTGATGAGATAAGTATGGTCAGTTCAGACGAGTGATGCCCAATGTCATCGAAAATTCATTTCACTTGTCACGAGTGATGTGCCACAGTAATGAAATATTCTCAACTATACTGACCAAGATCGCCAATGGTGAAAGATTACTTCCTCAGGAGAAAGCAGTTGATTTAGAGAAGATTTAAAAGTAAACAATGGTGCATGGAAAGTTTGCCTGATGTAGTTAGGCTGTTTCATCGCAACAACAGAGTTGATGCTCCCAACAAGAATGATATCATGTGTAGTAAGTTGTTTTGCCAGTAATAAAACTAATGGTTATGGCCGCAGAAGTGAATTAGATCCAGCAAAAACAAAACTACACAAGATGGGTATTGTAGAATTAGGAGGCTTGCAATATCCTACATGCTTGGCTATTGACTTACCGTACGTGTTTAGAGTGAACATCGATGTGGACGATGGATTTGTAAACGGTGCACAAGGGACCGTAAAAAAGGAAGCTAATTTTGTATGACACGAAGGCGAGCTCCTTGGATAAGTGCGTGACAAATATCAGCGGCAGACATCAAGGAATTTCCGAGCAATAGTCATTTGAGCAAATCCGAAAATGTTCGAAATCATTTTTCTAATGTTGTTTATTGACCCTGTTCTCACTCCTGTACAACATGTGAAAGAAATGAGTGTAGTAGGTTATGGTTGTGAGTTAGAAAAAAAAAGAAACGAGTAAACAACATTAGCAAAAACAATGCATGTGTCGTTTAAGATTATAGTTGCCAAATGAAGAAATGGGCACGAATAAAATGTAAGCCACCTTTGATTTCCAAGTTCAAAGACAACATAAATGACGCTTTGAAATGGACAGCGCTCATTAAACGTACAGCGAACATTAATTTAGGTGGCACGATCAAATGTAAACGCGAACAGTTCCCATTGGTGCCAACCGCTGAGATCACGGCACTTAAATCCCAAGATGCTACATTTGATCGTATCTTCTATGATTATGACATATCAGAATAAAATCAACTGTTAATGTTAGGATTGAATAGAGTAACCAGTATAGACGGATTATATTTAACTAACTTAAAAGACTACTGTGATTGCTATCTCACTCCAGATAGTCAAGCACCTTCGATGAAAAAGTTCAGAGACGAATACGAGAGATTGGAATCGCACATGCTGCTAACATCCACCAAATGCATAAAAATTTCATATTAAAAATACAAACAACGATACTGTTAGCTACAACAATAATGATGACTCCATTGAACAACAGAATAATTTAAACGTTATAATTACTAATCTCAATGCACAGTATTTAGTAGCGCATGCACATTACTTATTACATCTGATTACTTGGCAATAAGTGAGACTTGGATGAATGCAGGTGAACCTGTACATATAGATGGATTCGAATTGAGGACACAAATGAATCAGTCTGGTTGTATTAGATCCGATGCACTCACCAAACATGGTGTAATAAGTTATAGGAAAGCAGGCTGTGTTGCGATCTTCAGAAATATTAACTCTTTAACCGAATACGACCGTACACTGATAGACTGGTCAAAAAGAAGTTGACTGATTGACGCTGGTATCGGTAATATTTGTATGGTTAAAGTGTGGTGAGATTTATACTAGGCATTGTTTAAAAACATCCTAATGTTCGATATTTGATATGGCATTGTTGTTGTTCAGTGCGATGATGAAATATTCACCAGCAACGACACCTATCAAAGACAACATGGAGGTGAATACTGATGTGCAAATTATGATGTTTGGAGACTTCAATGTAGATGCTATATTAAACTTACAGCTCTTGGCTTTGTGAAGAAACGTTTCAATTTAGATTACATGCCCATCGAATCACCTAGTATATTGGGTGGTAGTACTACAGATTTGATATTGATTCTAGTCTGTTGACGTTTGTATCATACTTCTCTTATCATAGACCACTGATTTGTAAGTTGTGAATGACTTATAATTAAGGTTCGGTTAAAAATAACGAGTCTGGTTAAAAATGTATGATATACAGGGTGTTTCATAATTGGTGTCCCGTCTTTAGGTCCAAATAACGACTCAAGGGGAACAGATTGGGGGAAAATGAATATTGATTATTTGGTTTTAATGTCCCCTAATTCAGAATAAAAACATTTCGCGTCCCTGGAGGTGAAGGGTTAAATTTTGAAAAATTTAATTTTGTAGGGGTAGGGGTTAGACCCCGTGTGTTATTTAGAAAGTTGTAATATGTAGGTTTAGCAAAAAAACCCGGTGAAAAAATCTCATCCCCTGCCATTTATCGAGTGGGTAAAGTGAAAGATATGGCTAGCTAATGTAGACAAAAAAAGAAAAACTCATTAGAAACCTTTTCTCATAATGTCGGTTACGCAGAATTATCCAGAACTGTTTGGTACGCTTCGGCATTCATGGTTCCGCGACCTAAAACAAGCAGACCAAGATCATATCACGAAAACCAGGGCCAGGCCATGATGACACCTTCTCCGAGTTTCACTGTGTGTACAACGCAGTCCTATATATTTCGTTCGCCGGACATTGATCATACACACACACGTCCATCGGACTGCCACAACAGGTAGCGGGATCACTCTATAGTATGGCTTTCTATTGTTCTGGAGTCCCCTGGCGGCTTTCCACCGACGGGTCACATTGAGGGCTGTGATATCTGGCTTGTGAACTGTTGCTCGTCCATGAAAACCAAGTGCGACGATCTCCCAGCGGACGAGGTCTCGTTGATTTGGTCGCGAAACCAATGGTCGCGATCTGTCAATTTCGTCCATTTACTAGGTCTAGGTTGGCATGTTATAACCCCCTCTCGCTTCCACTTCAGAATACTGTAAATCACTCACTGTCGAGAGGGGTATCTGAAATTTGTTGGAAAGCTCGCGTCGTCTGTTCATATTGATTGCTGTAGCTGCTATGAGTGTATTCTAACCGTCAACGTCTTTTATAGGTTGTATGACGTATACGGACAATTCCATGTGCTTTTGGAGCGGTATCCGGTGACTAATGGGGAGATAGTGCATACTTATTGAATTACCCTCGTATTAAACTGATTGAAATAATGTAGCCCATATGCTGTATTCAAAGGTATTAAAATTAGAATATTTCCTAAAGCACAGGAGTAAATGTGAAACGTTTTCGCATTTTGAAGAGAGAATATTTTCTGAGATAATAAAGTTAACAGTCAATTTTATGTTTATATTAAGGTTTTCAAAAATTGCCGACTACGTGATTGATTTTATAAATATGAATATCATAACAGTGCTCCTACGGGCCTACGTATCGTAAATTGAATTTTACTTGTCTAGATAAGCCTTTGACATTGAATGATTGATTTCATTTCTAATATAATGTGCTCTTGGCTGGGGTTTCTTTATAATATTATTTCTTATTCATTGCATATTAAAATATTAAATATAGGAACTATCTTCAATTTCAGTGCATTCAAAATTATCAATATTGTGAATTGGATAAATTTCATAGATCTCAAACAGAATCTTTAATGTTGTATAAAATTTTCCAAACTCTCATAACTTATGAACAAACATCGTAATAAATTCTATATGCAATGTCAATCGATCTGTGGAGATAAATTATTGAAGATTTTAACGTCAATATGATTAAAGCTGAACACGAAAACGATAACAAGGTATGCAAGGAAAATTGTAAATTTTTAAAATGATACTTTCCTGATCACAAACATCAGGATTTTAATAAATACAATAAGACCAATATCTTTAAACAGGAACAAATTTTGTGAAATTTGCTCTAAGCATCATAAAGAGTAATTGATGAAAGAAACTGGTAAATTGAAATTTCGAATAGCAAAGATTTATAATCTTAAGAATGTTTGCTTTACAGAGGCTTTCACATCAAGAATGAAGAGGCAATAAGAAGAACCTTGGAGTTTTCTTTGTGGTTTTCGAATAGGAAGTAATAAAACATCGCCTCGGAGGAGAGCAACTCTTACAGTTAATCACAGATATTACACTTTTGAAACCTCAAACCTCGGAAAGTAATTTCAGTCATTTTCTGATGATGACCTAACTCAGCGAGCACCCATAGCCAACTTTCTTCGATAATCTGTTGGCTAATGATACAAATGAAACAGTAGTACGTTACTAATGGAGGCAGAATTGTTTAAATTCTTTTCCCTAATTACCACTGACAGAGCCATAGGAAATCATTTGAAAAGAGGAGGAGGAAGAGGAGGACTGGGCCAGAACAAAAACACGTGGGTTCATTAACGCTGGCGGTGTTTGCGACTGTCATTAGCAAAGAAGCTAGTGACAGAAAAGCGAAGAGAGAAAAAAAAGAAAGAGAAAGAAAAATGGGGAGGGTTGACGGGGACGGAGGCAAAAAAAAAAACCCTCCAGGATGAAGCAAACAGAGAAGAAAGTGCAAAGTCGGAAGATCTACAGCCAACCAATAGATCTATGTCAAGTAGAAGAGGTCACACGAGCAATTTATTATTTTTCCTGCTAATGTATCTGGTTCCTTAAAAGAAACTAATCCTATGATTAAGAGCTCTCCTTTAGTTCGTTGACTGTTGAAACTGTAAAATTTACGCAGAGGTTTAAGTGGAATTTAAATATAAAACTGAGTGTTCTCTTAATGCTACTCAATGAAAATGAGTAATAACAAATTCGGGAGTGAAGGGATGAGTCGAAATTTATGAATTTAAAAGATGAAATGCTATGAGTGGAAATAAAAAGTAATCCTAGCAATATATAAATAGTCTAATCGAACTTATGTATGATATCAATTATTTTTGATTTTCCCAGATAGCTCAGTTTTTCGACCGAACAGATGTAATCTCATTATTATAAATTATTAATAATTGATATTATAACTGGAGATAAGCTTACCAAGCATCAGGTAAAGATTTTTCTATCGAAAAATAGAACGAACAATTCTGCGACCTGGGTTCGAACCAGGAACCTCGGCTATCATGCCCGACGCCTCTACCAGTTGGGCTATCGCAGACACCCGGACACCCATGCTGTCTCAAGGTGTCTTAAAGACAACCAAGTTGTCAAGGTTGAATGCCCAATGGGAAGTGGGCACCCGGATCATAGATCGAGAATCTCTCCTATCTAACCATCAGAAAGTTTGTGGAACTCACAGATAAATTATTCGTGCGATAGCCCAACTGGTAGAGGCGTCGGCCATAACAGCCGAGGTTCCTGGTTCGAACCCAGGTCGCTGAATTTTTCCCTCCATTTTTTGATAGAAAAATCTTTACCAGATGTGATCTCGTTTTTACCGTGTCTTAATGTAAAACTTGATCGTGAAAATCCACTTTCTGAATAATAAGTAATTTTTTTTAATATTTTATAATATTGTGAAACATGAATTACTTATTTTGTTAACTCATGATAAATTAACAAAATAAATGCAATTGTAAAAAATTTTAGGGCTAAAGGTAAATTTAGGCAAACGCCATACTTCATTATTGTCTTCCTTCCGCAAATCTTGGAGGAAAATTTTTAAGCTTCCGGAAGGTCATTCACTGGCTTTATCTACTTAAGAGAGAAGCCACAAGTAGAAAACTATGCATTTCTGCAGATACCCAAGATCAAAGCAGCAGATTTTAGACTTTTCAGAAAATCACTAGGGTTATTTTAGTAAGGAAGATGCGCATTTATATCATGTTTCCCAAGAAAATATGAGAAAGCAGTTATGTATTAAAAAAATGGGAATTGGCCCTAAATAACTTCGTAATTTCTTTTACAACTATGACATATTTTTATTTATTCTATAGCATAACCTCATTCCTGGCTCAAAATTATATAAATTACAAACAGTTTCTCTGGTATCAGTCAACACCTCCTAGAAAGAAAGTCAAACAACTAAAACGTCATGCATTGTACATCATTGTTAATCGTATTTCTAGCAATAATAAGCCCTAAATTTGGTCGACTTATGATGACTGTAGGACGTTGCAGTTGTTTGGCTTTCTTTCTAGGTGTTGCAAAACCCATCGGTAGGGAAAGTCGATCAAGCTAAGCTGATGACAGAGAAAGTATTTTTCTAATTATTTTTGGAGGTGCCAACAAGTGACACCCAAGCAATTCCATAACGTTAATGAAGGTTTCGGCGGACCACGTCGTACAATAAAAAAAATTCCCAATTGCTGCTGGCCAAGAAGTAAGTAAATTTTCCTGTCTTCTAAGCTGACCACAAATGTTTCGGTTCAATAATAAGAACTTGTTACTACTAAACATCCAAATCAGGTTGGTTTTGGTTAGTTAGTTTATTTGCATTCACAAGGGAAGTACCCGAAGATGTACGAAAGAACTATGTTTCCGCGCAAGCATACCTGGAAAGCGATGGCGTTGCGCGGTGGCGGTAGCGCTTCGGAAATGAAAAGTTTAAGAAACATGGTAAGAGGGGAAGCAAAGTCGTTAGCGGCGGTCGCAAAGGAATTGCAATTAGAGCACTGTTATTAAGCAGAAAACCTTAATTTTACTGTACAATTATTCGTCTCGCCAATGAATTAGAAACACGTGTTGAATTACTGTATTGATATGTAAAGCGGGGTCACAGGTCAGAAACGATTGTGATATGCAAATGAATGCAATAGTGTGAGGTACATGCTCATTCTAAGCTGCAGGTACAGGGTAGGAACAAGCTGCAGCTGCTCAAGTTGAGGAAAATGGGGAAAACAGCAGACCTGTCTGAGTTCCAAAAAGGTGTTATTGTGGGAGCCCGTCTAGCTGGAGCTAAGATTTCCAGGACAGTACAACTGACTGGTATCTCAAAAGATTAGGTCTCCAAGGTGTTCAATGCGTGGAAACGGAATCCACAAGAGATGTCGAAACGGCAGAATTGTGATTCAAAAACAATCAACACAGACAGGGACTGACGGCAGACTTCAGTGAAAGAACATCGCAACACATCTCCTCCAGAACAATGCGCCGAGAGTTGAAGCGAATAGGGATGGGAAGTCGCATGCCAGTGAGGAAGCCCCTTGTGTCATCAACAAACCGGAAAGTTCACCTGCAGTGGTGTAAAGAACGGTGTGAATGAACAGTGGACGACTGGGAAAAGGTGATGTGGTCGGACGAGTCACGTTACACATTGTTTTGCACCGATGGCCGGCAGAGAATTTGGCAGCAGCCCCATGAAGCGATGGACCCCTCATGTTTTGTGAACACAATTCAAGCTGCAGGAGGAGTTGTCATGGTATGGGCCATGTTTTATTGGTATGACAGTCGGGTGAAAGCCAAAGACTACCTGAACATTGTTGCAGATCAAATCCATCCTGCAATGGAGCATTTGTACACAAATGGTGACGGGTTCTTCATGGACGTCACTGCTACTGCCCATCGAGCAAGAATTGTTCAGAAATGGTTTTCTGAACATGACACCGAATTGCAACATCTGCCATGGCCAGCGCAAAGTCCGGATTTGAATCCGGTCGAGAATGTTTGGGACATATTGGAAAGAGACATTCGTCGAAGGCATCCGCTACCGTCTATTCTGCAGGTCCTGAATGTCTCTCTGACGAATGCATGGTCTGCGATTACCTTACCTGCATTGCAACACCTTGTAGAGTCCATGCCAAAGCGCGTATGTTCTGTGATTACAGCCAAAGGAGGTCAATACCATATTGAACGAAGGTTTCTAATTCATTGGCCGGTGTGTGTAAGATGAAGTAAGCGTACATGATTACTATTTTTATTTAAAAATATAAAACACCGCGATACATATCTCCTCACAAACGCAACGTTATCACTCGAAAGCCTTCCCCTCGTTTCACATGACGCCAGCGCCAGATTATTTATAAAGATTACCGAATTAATTAATACAATGAAATAATAAATTAAGAAAATTATTATTAATTATTATACAGATTTTTACAGGAAGTCAATTAGCTAATTTTAATAAACTATTTTTAAAAACTAAGTTTGTTTAGAAACTTGAGAATCCATTCAGTTGTCGTCTGCTGCTACTTCTATTGCTTTCCTATGAAATGGAGTCGAGCTTATTGCTGAGTAGTGGAAGAAAGAAGTTCCGTCAAGCGCATTAATACACACAGACAACGCTTTAACAATGAAGTCTTTGTATGGCTATGTGTGCTCAATTTTTTTTTTCGTTAAAGAAAAGTTCATTAAAAATTACATAAAACTTAGTACGTTGTATGATTTACGCAATAATCCTTTTTATTTCTTTTTAGAAAAAAATTGAATTTTAATAACCCAAAGAAACAAAATATCGCAATTTCTTATTTTGCAAGCATCAATAGTAGCTTTAGATAAATAACATATGCCAATTTGGTGTGAATCTGTGAGGTCCATGTTCAGGTACTTCCCTTGTCAGTGACAACTAGACGATTTGTTTCAACCATAGCATTTTTGCAAAGCTAGTTTTGATGATAACCCTGTTGCTGCTATTAGGCGATACTTCTATAAAAAAACATCGCTGTATGCTTACAAAAGCTAATGAAGTGAATGAATGGGTAAAACGCGTGCTATATTCCTATGAAACTGAAACTAATATAATCCAAGTTATGTAATGAAATTCTTTTCCTTTCCCAACTTTTCCCGGCGGTTAGAAAAAGGCAAAATTCGGAAAAGACATAGAAAACATTGAACTGTGTTTCAGGTATAGAAAATTTACGTACCATTGTTTTATTCTAAACTTTTAGAATTTTAGGAAGAATTATTGTTTTGTACAATATGTGTTTACATTATGGTATCCTGCTCGGTGATTATGACTTCACGTATGACCGTATATTTGAGGAAACTGCAAATATAAATTTAATATGAAATTTATTACATTTTTTCAATAGTATCATCTTCAGTGTATAGCTGGAGTTAAATCTCCAGTTACATTTCCATTAGTTCAAGTGAAATCCATTTTATTTCACTCGAACGAAATAAACAAAAAAATCCTCATAAATTACAAAATGGCTTGAAGGTAGTTTGCCTTCGGTTTCGAATGAACTTTTACATGTAAATAAACTTTAACTTGACGGACTATATTGACATTAAATAAATTAGCAGTAGTCATGTATTAAAACCACTAACATTTTTCTACGATTCAAATGAAATCACTGGGTTAAAAATGGAGCGGTAGCTTTTAATGCCAATTGCTTAGACGTTTTCAAAGCTGATGACATTTCAAAGCTGCCTTTGAACCAGAAGATTAACGTTTGAAACATTCGATCGGAGTCAATGCAGTAAATGGATTATGTGGAAAGTCAGAACCTTCTATTTTATACGGACAATCAAATTAGGTGGAATCTTCACATTTTCTTCATTCTTCTTTTTAAGTGTTTCTAATACGATTTGGTTGATTGACATTGTAGTTGATCTGATAACCGGTAATTGGCTTTCATCCAGTTTGCACTTGAAGTAAAAGATTGTAAAATACGACGTTCAACTTCACCCTTCACAAGCCCCCTTGATCGGCCTACTTGAAAAGCTCATGTACACATGGGGTATTAGATATTTATAATTCTTTGTAAAATAGACAATATTTAATTCATATTTTTTAAAATGCATAATTTAGCTTTAGTTTAAAATATAAACATAAAAAAGTTAATTTTAACAGAGTTTTAATTATCATCATATTTTATGTAGATATTACTGTATTTTAAATTGTGTTAAGATCACATAAATATGCCTTATCCTAATATGGTTTTATCATTGACTTTAATATTTGCCCTAAATCCTAATATGGTTTTATCTTGGGGGAGGCCGTGGCCTCGTGGGCTTTAACTAGACACACTTCTGTGAAGTTAAGCAACATCAGGCACGGCTAGTCACTGGATGGGCGACCATCGGTGAAACAGAATCTTCACCCCGCGGCTACTGTGACCATCATACAGCAGGTCCATCCAGGGACCCAACTCGTCGGCCTTTGGCCATACAGGCCCTGGATGGACGTATTGGATCCCGCTATTAATAAAAGAAATCATTATTCCTTAGTGTTTAATGATATATTTTCACAATTATATTAAACACTGTCATATCACTGAATTATGACCACCCGCTTAATAATGGGAGTAGCCGCCCTTCGCAGCTATCACTGCTGGAAAAGTCATGGCATGGACGCAAGAAGTGCGCGAGATGTGTCCGATGGTATAGCAGTCTATTCCGCTTGAAGCGCAGTCCACAGAGCTTCGAGAGTCATAGGTGGAGGGTCCAGCTGCCGTACATGGCGATCAAGGTGCTCCCACAGATGTACGAATGGATCGATGTCCGGCGAATTAGCGAGCCAAGGGAGCACTCGAAAGTCAGTAGAGTATTCCTCGAAATAATCCAGAAGGAGACGTGCCTTTTGGCAAGGTGCATTGTCCTGCTAGAACACACTATCACTTTGCGAGAACATCGTGACCATGTACGGGTGCACCCGGTCCGCTACGTGACAGATAGCCACAGGCATTCAAATTGCCCTCTAGACGAATCAGTGGACCTAACTGCTCCCAACAGAAGATCCCCCCACATGCACACTATCCCACCAGCCTGTTTCCGGCCCACAATAGCCTCCTGCAGTCTCTTTTCATGGCGTTCACGACGCACTCGCCATCGCCCGTCAATCTTATGGAGCAAAAACCTTGACTCGTCGGAGAAGGCGACCTTAGCCCACTCGTCTGTGGTCCAATGGCGGTGCTCACGTGCAAAGTCTAGGCGTCGTTGACGACCCCTGGTCAACATGGGTGCAGCAACCATGCATCGACTGTTCAGGCCCATCCGTAGCGGGGTGCGTTCAACGGTAATGTCAGATACACGTGTGTTGGCACAACTGTTGAATCTGGTGGTCAGTTGATGGCCTGTGGCTCTCCTGTCACCTTTTACGAGTCGTCGTAGGCACCGCTCACCCCGTTGGTCGATGGCTCGTGACCCTTTACAGTGATGGCATTGGAACGCGATTTCTGTCCCTGCTGTCCACTCTTTGTACCCCTTCACTACAGCGGGCCGTGAACAGTTCACAAATCGCGCCGTTTCGGAGATGGTGCCACCCTTGCTGCGATAGCCTATTATCATCCCTTTTTGGGTGTCCGTTAAATCCGGACGTTTACCCATCTTAAGGCCCGTGCACCTGCCGTTTGATGCACCAGCTTTAAAGCTTTCTAACATCATGACCTGATATCTAATAACATGGAGGTTTCCTTACTTTAAATTAAGTTTGCCTTGGTTATTTCTTTAAATGACATCGGTCACACAAGTCTGAGACGGATCAAACAGTACATATATTAGATTAATGTTGTGCGTTAATCCAGTCTTTATTTGTAACGAGCATATTATTAAAACCCTCAGATTAAAAAGATAATAAAAAACATAACCTTCAATTCACCATTTGATAATATTAGTTCACTATTTAATAATATTAATACACTAATAAAATTAAGCTCACACGATTTGACATATTATCCTAAGGACATATTTAGTGTATCTAATAGTACATTATCTACTCCAGATTGTAGCATTTTAATTTTTATATTCACAGCAACATGTTTTCTTTTTTACCAAAGAGTGAGGCATATACTGGCGTATTGTTGCAAAAATCAGTGACCTTCCTTCCATATCTCAGACGCTTGCGCTTCATTGTTGCCTTGAGTCATCACAAACCTCTCAGTAAACAATTCCTGAACTATGAAAAAATAAAAAGATCCGCATTAATTTCATGTTGTTTCGAACTTGGCCGCCGAGAAACTGGCGTCTTCTAATGCGAAAACCGCTTTTTAGCCGAGTTTTTTATTTTTTGAGCTTGAAGCAAAATTGAATGCAAATCTCTGATTCTTAATAACCGTAATTTCGATTATCACATAGACACACAAACACGGCGCGAAGAAAACAGCCGAAAGTGGGAAACACGTGCATTTACAGCCCCATATTAAAAAATTAGAATATTCGTGAAGTTTTACAACTACTGAAAAAAAATGATAAATATTTATGCTTTATTAAACAGTAATGAAAAAATGGAATATTACCTTCCTTATCCATGCAAACGAAATGGATTTTAAAGTTGTAATTAAAACTGTTGATATATTTTCCGAATCTAGAATATTCTGATTGATTGGTTCAGAATATTAGAATATTTGCATGTAGTGCATTGTAATAGGGTTATAAAGGAAAGTTGAGTTAAAACGTTTGTTTATTCTGAATCAACAATTGATTGCTAACAAAAACAGCTTTCATAGTTGACTATGAACCATGAAAGTGATATTTCATCAGCAACGAAACAAGAGATAATCGTTCTTCACGAAACCGGACAGACTCAAAAGAAAATTGCTGCACAAGTAAGTGACCTGTTCACAATCACTGTTTCACGCTGTTTGAATCAAACAATCGCCGATCGAATGATTTTAACATCAGCTATCTTCGCTTTGCTGTGGAAGAAAAGTAGTGTTGATGTATCGCGATCAAAAACTTTACGACAACTGCATACCATTAAGTTTCAGTCCGGATTCCCTAAAACCAAGCCCTAGCTAACACGTAAACAAAAGCTCGGGTGAGAATGTGTAAAGAAAGGCTGTTATGGGATGAAGACGACTGGAAAAAGAGTACTTTTCAGCAATTTTCAACTTCCGTTTACGCTATTCGACAACTTAGGCAAAACGAGAGACTGAGGTTACAAATAACAGAGGGGGCAACGTTTTTTCTATACAATTCCATATATACATGTAAATATCCTATGTATTGACCAATGCTCTTCTCTCTTTGCCATTCTACAGATAAGACAGAGAAAACTTGTGAATTAAGTGAAGACACGTGATGGTCTTCCTTGGTAGTCAAAAACCAGTCAAAATTGGTTATAAGGTACATGTTCTAGTGGTTCCATTATGATCCATTGGAAACTTTCAATGCTAAGATATGGCTTGTAATATAACAAACAACTTGGAATGACGTTTCATGAATGAATATAACGTAGAATTAATAATAATCAAAATTGGTTCAAAAGTAGTTGGTTTAGTCATATCATTATGGTTCATTAGAAACTTTCAATGCTAAGATATGGCATGTAATAAATCAAACAGCTTGGAATGACGTGTCATGAATGAATATAACGCAAAATTAATAATAGTCGACATATGTTGCCTTGCACGAGTTTAATGGTACCATTACGTACCATTGGAAACTTTCAATGCTCAGATACGCATTGAAATTAAAGGATGAATATAACAAGAAAATAACGTGTCATGGATGAATATAACGAGAAATTAATGGTAGCTGAAATTGATTCAGTGATAAGTATTTTAATGATCCATTTTGTTACCATTGGAAACTTTCAATGCTAGGATATGGCATGTAATTACTTGCGCCTTACATTATCAATACTAATTTCTGTTAGGCAAATTGTTATCAATAGCTAATAGCTAATCGCTCGCTTCAACTCTACATGCTTACGTAGAAATGCCTTAGCAATAGAATTATGAAGAAATAATAGACCCTTACACAGAATGCTTCAACAATTGACGCTCATTTCATTAAATAGGAATGCTTAAAATTAAAGAACTCTTATATGTTGGAATATATAGAGAATTACTACTCTCTCTCTCTCTCTTTTTTTAGCTTTTCAGGTACTTTTATTCATTTTGAACTACACTTTTCCGTTAGAAGTATGTCTTGTCTTACCGAGTAGAGGTTTCCTTAGCAACCTCATCTAACGAAAGGCTTCTTTAGGAATCAAATGCTTTCCTTTTTTATCCTCGAATGCCTTAAAATTCTATCGGTCCTGGGCATTTCGGTTGCCTGACTTGTTTGAAATTGGGATGCATAAATATGCCATCTGGCAGATGGGTGATCAAAAGGGGGTGGACAGCAAAACTGAAACACTGGCAATTAGAGCACCCCCGGAAGAAAGTGGTTTAACTTGAATGCAAATTATCAGCTTTCTGGTGACAACTTCAATGTGTAGAGGTTGAAGTGGCATAGTTGTTACACATCTCACATTGCAAATGCTATAGCAGGAGACATTACAGAGTTAAAAGACGGCAAATTGTTGGAGTGCAACAGTGACCGAGACAGCCAGTATTTGTTGTGTGTCCAGAGCTAAGTAACACGGGTCATGTCGGCATACCAACAATAGGGACGAACGACATCCAAAAGGAGCAACTGTGAAGGCAACAGGAAGCTGTCTGAAAGAGATGTCCGCGTACTAACAAGGATTGCATCCAAAAAACGTAAAACCACAGTTGCTACAGCGACCGCAGAATTAAATTCACATTTCAGTTCACCTGTTTCCACCAAAACTGTTCGTCGTGAGCTTCACAGGATCAATATTCATGGACGGGCTGCTATACGCAAGTCCTTGGTGATTCGCACAAATGCCAAACGTCGAATTGAATGGTGCCAACAGCACAAATCTTGGACTATGGACGACCTGAAAAGTGTAGTGTTCTCAGACGATTCCACCTTCACTGTTTTTCCCACAATCGGATGTGTGTATGTGTGGGGACGCCCTTCACAGCAAAGCATGGAGGTGGATCTGTGATGGTTTGCGGTGCAATCTCCTGGTATTCTCTAGGCCCACTGATTGTTCTTGAAAGATACGTCACTGCCAAGGACTATCGGCATATTCTGGAGGATCAAGTACACCCCATGTTCCAACATTTATTCTCTGAAGGTGTTGGTGCGTATCAGGATGACAATGCACCAGTGTACCTGGCAAGATTGGTGAAAGAGCGATGTGATGAGCATGAAACAGAGGTTGAACATCTGCCATAGCCTGCACAGTCACCGGGTCTGACACTATTCAGCCTGTGTGGGGTATTTTGGAGTAGCAAATCAGGAATCGTTTTCCTCCGCCAGCATCACGTACTGATCTAGCCAAAGTTTTGCAAGAGGAATGGCTCAAAATCCCTTATACCACTGTACATAACTTGTATCTCTCCTTTCTAAGACGAGTTCATGCTATATTGGCCGCCAAAGGAGATCCTACACCATATTAATAAATAATTTTGCCATAAACTCAGGTGTTTCAGTTTTGCTGTCCACCTCCTGTAGTAGTGCTAATAGTTTACGCGATATGTTCAAGTCCTCGGAAATGTTGGCTAACAGCTGATTTTTTTTATAATTTCCAGAAAAACGCAATAGGTATTTCAGGTTGAAGTTTAACAGTGATAAAATAGAGAATGAAAAATGTAAAGTTAAAGTAATAGTCTGCAAGCGGTAAATATAGACATTTAAAATGTATAAACATTTTCCAAAAATTCCTGGATTTTACTTTTATAGCTCTCTTAAAAGCATCACCAAAAATGATAAATAAATTACACGGAAGAAAACTGATTATAAAACTTAATAAAAAAAGAGGGGGGGGGGAGGTGACTAATATTTTTTTGAATCTCTAGAAACTTTATTAGGACCGGTAGGTACTTATGATTTTTTCATAATGAGCGTCAGTCCGTCTGTCCGTTGGTGTTCTAGCGCTCGACTTCCGTTGCCGCTGTTCAATAGCTAAGGCAAAAAGACAGCTTGAATTCGTTGGTCGAAAAAAAGATCAAAAGGTCACAAATAACATTTTTCACTATACGCATTTTCCCTTTCGCCATTCGACAGCTAAGGCAGAGAGAAGGCTTGTGAATTAAGTGAAGATACGTGATGTTCTTTTTTAGTGGTCATAATCAATCGAAATTTGTGTAATGGTACGTGTAAAAATGGTACTTGTATAGTACTATTAGAAACTTTCAATGCTAAGATATGGCATGTACATGTAATAAACCAAACAACTTATAATAACATGTCATGAAGGAATGTAAGGATAAATTAATGATTGTCGAAATTGCTTTATTGATATTTGCTTTAATGAAACTTTCAATGCCAATTTATGGCATGTAATACCTAAAACAACTCGCAACAATTTGTTAAGCCTTTTTTTATCCATACCAATTGCTATCATAAGCAAATTGCTATTATGCCTGCTGTTATCAAGAATAATTAGACCTATTGTAATTAACAGCAAATTGAATCAGTTCGTTGAAATGTCCGATTGCAGAGGTCATCTTTTAATGGCCTTCTAGAAAGGACACCTTCACACATGCTATTCGAAATAACCCCCATTGCAATCTAAACATTGTTGCCAATGATTTGGCAGCTTCTCGAGCCCTCTCCAATAGAATCCATGGTCACGGACTCAATAAACTCCCGGAATGCGTTTTCGACGTCTGCTTGGGTTAGCAATGTTTCCTCCGGAAAAATTTGACACGCTCTGGAAAAGATGGTAGTCGGTAGGGGAGAGGTCCGAAGAGTACGCGGGGTGTGGACGCACCTCGTAGCCCAGAGCCAGTAGAGCCTGCACAAGTGCAGGTTGTTGCAAACACAGTTTTGTGTGCATACGATGCAGTTCACGACAGTAGGTCGCAGCGGTGATTGTCTTCCCCTGCTGCAGGAAGCTGTAATGCACTACACCACGGATGTTCCACCAAACTGTAACCATGAGCTTCCTGGGGTGCAACAGGAGTTTAGGGAACTGTCGCGGGGGTTCATCAGCATCCAGCCGCTGTGCTGACCGTTTCCTATTGTCGTATAGGAGCCACTTCTTGTCGCAGGTGACAATGCGATCAAGAATCCCCGCTTCTTCATGGCGCAAAAGCAATTCCATGGACACCATCAACCGACGCTCTTTTTGGTTTTCCGTAAATTCATGTAGGACTCATTTGTCCTGCTTTTTCACCTTGCCGATGGTCCTAAGGTGTCTACTGATAATCGACGCTGATAAAGCATGATCCCCTGCAAGGTCCCGAACAGTTTTTGACGGGTTCTCTTCCACAGATCGCTTCAGATCAGCGTCATTCAATACGTTGGGCGTGGCTTATTTGCCAGGTCCGTCACCCCCGCCCGGAATTTTAGGAACCAACACCGAATGGAGTTGTACGTTCGTTTATGGTGCCTACACCGAATACCTTATGGATGTTTCGAGAGGCGTTGGATGCATCGTAATGCATTATCGCACGTAATCTGTATGAAGTCATAACTATCTTCGCTTGGGTTCAAACGCTATTAAATATCATCGCAGACATGCAAATTTCAGGCAGTTGGTCGCTGATAGGTTTAATTCTGGGAATGTACTACTTAGTTATGGGTACTTGCTACTAAACGTGAAAACCGTGCTGAAGCGCGGAACCCACCTCGAAATCCGACATTTGATATGCAACGACCTGATATTTAAGCCTTCTGTCAATAGCAATTACGTAGGCATAACAGTATCAATAGTTAATTATATAGGCCTAACATGATCAATAGCTAAATTCTGTTAGGCATATTGTCGTCAATAGCTAATCGCTCGCTTTAGTAATAGATTATGTAGAAATGATAGATGCTTACACAGAACGCTTTAGCAATTTACGCTCACTTAATTATGTAGGAATGCTTGCAAATTAAAAGACTTTTATATGTTCGAATATATAGAAAATTACTACATTTTCCATTCAATCGTTCGGTATTTCACTTTTATTCATTTTGATCTACGCAATGCCTTTAGAAACCTTAGGCTTCCTTAGTAACCACATTTAATCCTAACAACCAAATATTCCTTTAGTAAACAAATGCTTTCCTTTTTATCTTCGAATTCTTTAAAATCCTATCGGTTTGTGCATTTCGGTTGCTTGACTTATTTTATTTTTTGCTTCGAGTCGAAGTTTGCTTCCAGCATTTTGGTTTTTAAGCATACCTTCATCATCATGATCACAGCAAATCGATGCTTTTGTTGTCTTCATTATTCGTTTCATATTAAATAATTTGTTAAACTAAACAGGAGTCAATATTACGATAACTAATTGTTCTCACAAAAATGTTTACTCAAAATTCTAATGTATATATTGAAATTTAAATATCAGGTGTCTTTAAAACATTTAGGTTCCATTTTCCAAATTTTCATCCGATAAATGTAAATACTTATTAACCTCTGTAAAAATTGTTTAAAAGACATACTGGATAATTACTTGGAGATTAAATTAAATATTAACGAAGAATTTTTCTTGCCACCTTTTGATTCATATTACATGTTTTTCTGAAAGAATCTAAAAGCTTTCATCTTTATTCCGTCTATAGTCTTAAATCTTTTCTCTTCACGAAGATAATTAGAAAGATGTTCTGAAAATACAGAACGATGTGATCCAAATAAAATTCAAAACAAAACTTCTTCACCGCAGTTGTGCCATTAATTAACGCTTAATGATAGTGATTAAGATACTTGACATGTCATCTGAGAAAGAAAAAGATGAAAAAATGTTTTTTTGCATCCATTACGTTTGTAAATCAAATCGATTGAGATCTCTTCAAGAATGGAATCGCATTGCATTCTCCAGCATATTTAAATATTTTATCTGTAAGGTGCCCTGTTTATAGATAAATGAACCCCGTGTTTCATTCATTATAATAACTGCTTGTTATTTCTCTTCCTTAGATAAGAAGCATCACTTCCTTAGAAAATTAACGATGTTGATAGGCATTTAGGTAAACGTTAAAATACCGATTAGATTAGAACTGTAAAATAAAACTTATTTTGTTTTCCTAAATGGGATTTCGATTTGAATGTATCGATCCTCGAAAAAGACGTATGGAAATGTCTTAATTAGTCTAATTAACTCTTTTGTCTGCATCTTACGGTTTGCTAGCGCTCTATTTTGTTTCCATTCCATGGCTTGTACACAAAAATTATTTGACCTATTTGCGAAGGAGCCGGAGAGATAAGTTGGGGCATTTGGCCCGGTGCCATTGCATTTCATTTGACATTTAGGCAACTGAAAGAGATTTATTCTAAAGAATTACGCTCGCGTAAATACTATAATTCTACTGCCGTCTGGAGTTACGGTTTGGTTGTAATTTCAAAGAAAAGCCAACTTGTGACACGCGAAAGAGGTAGTAACCATCAACATTTTAACATAGATGCAAAAATTTTATAGAGATAAAACGAAAGCATAAGATTTGCGCAGGTTTTTTGAAGTGCATGTTCTTTGAACAGTTTAACATATTTCTTAAATAACTGGGCTTCTTTATGGTTAAAAGAGAAATACTAGGATCACTGTTTTCTTGGTTTCTGAAATATGTTATGCAAAATTCTCATTACTTATTCATCAATGATATGGTTTGCTTCCTCTCTTTCCTGTCGTCATTGATCAACAAGAGGAAGAGTTGCTTCGACCAGATAAAAATTTTATGTACTCAAAAAAATATTCGACACAATAAATATGTAGAGACTAAACTTTCTAACACATTTTGAACCTTATAATAATTATAAGATTTTAGTAAGAAAAAAATGAAATAATCATTATGATGATGTGTTAGTGTTTATTTCCTAAGCATTTACCTTTTCGGACCTGCTTTTTCTAAAGCTTCCGTTAACAAAATCTTATATTTAAATGCATCGGCTTGATTTTAGGAATCACTGTCGTAACGATTTTTTATTATGTCTGGAATGAGTTGCTTGGTCAAAACCGTTAATAGCCTGAAATAGTCTACTACGTAAAATGGGGTGTTAAACAGATGCGTGAAATTTGGTATCACGCTTGTTGCCTCTACCAACTAACCTATCGCGAACGGGGACAACCAGGCTGTATTCCATTTTTTCTAAAACTATCTTGCCATTATGATTGGAACATTAACTCCAATGTTTCATATGTGCATATGTGTAATGGACCAAATTGTACCATGTGTTGTTGCTTCCACAAATCAATTGGAAAGGAATACGAGAATATTTCTCGAAAGTTCCGAAAGCTTGCCTTTTAGGTTGTTCTTCTCTACTCCTTTTAAACTTCACCTCTTCCTATTTGGGAGTAATATTCTCACACATAAAACTTAATTACAATCCGCGACAAATGTTTTAAGTTCACTGAATATTTCTAGTTTATTTAAAAATGATAAGTTTTAAATATACCAAATTATTAATGTAATTTTATAATGTTTATTTACTCTATAAAATAAAGTTTGAAAGAATTTTTTTCAAATAAATCAAATTTTATTGACAAAAAATAACAAACAGGACAACACAATTTAATAACATGTATGGCTACGTCATCCTTTTTATGGTTATGTCATCAAATATATGATTATGAGTTGGCATCGAATTATATAAATAAATAATTCTAGACTGTGGAATTTCATTCTATGCATGAACAATTGCAGTCTCCAATTCATTGATCGTTGTATATTGTTTACATCTGCATACCTGCATGAGAATGAAATACCATAGATTTTCCATTGGGCTGTGATCAGGGGAAAGCGCTGTTGATTTAAAATATCGAATTTTCTTCTGTTCAAACTAATTCAGAACTTTGTTGTGTGATTGGATACATTGAGTTGCTGGAATTCCCATCCCCTACCGGCCATTTGACGTTCCATTCTTGAAAACACGTTAGAAAGTATCTTGATATGGTCCTCTGCATTCTGTCGTCCAGTAATAAATTGTAAATCACATTTTTTTCTGAATCACCTCCCCCCCTCAAGTCATCACTGATCCTCCACCTCACTGTCTTTGAGACATAATTTGCTCATTCTTTCTCAAGTCATGAAAATAATAAGACAACCCTTCTGGCACCATCGAGATTAAATTTTTTCTCATCTGAGAAAATGGTTTTTCTTCCAATCAGTGCTCCAACTCATATGTTGTCGTGCAAATTCCTGTCTGGCATCTTTATGATGTTGGTTCAAGTTTGGTTTTTGTTTTATCTTTTTTCTCTGCAAAGTTGGAGTAGACTTTAGGAACTTCTCAACAGTACGGACACTTGCTGATAAGCATGCATCAGCGGCAAGATGGCGGGATTTCCTCTAAGAGTTAAAAACTGTTCTTAACAGCAATCTTGCTGACCTCCCAGGAATTGTACGAAGCATTCCAGTTCTTTTCTGCATGATTTTTGATCAAGATTTTTAACAGCTGCATTTACAACACATAAACTGCATCCAATAATTTGTGAAATTTGTCTGCTTAATTTACCTTCAGATTTGAGAAATGAAATCTGACCTCTCTAAAATTCTGTCATATGCTTTCTTCTAGGCATCTTGTTTCATTATTTGACTAGGATGCTCATTTGTGTTATATTCCTGATTAAATGTTATGCAGATTATTCAAATTTAAGCATGAAAAATATGTAAAACGGGTTAATCTATTACTTTCTTATAATTTGTATAAGGAAGTACTGTAATCACGAAAAATTTTGATCTCGAGATTTTCAATGATTTTCACGTTTTCAGGTACCTAGATTACGAAAAAGTGATTTTTGGAAAATGTCTGTGTCTGTCTGTTAGTTTATGTGTGTGTGTGTGTGTGTGTGTGTGTGTGTGTGTGTGTGTGTGTGTGTGTGTGTGTGTGTGTCCACGATAGCGTCCAAACGGCTAAAGCTATCGAGACCAAACTTTAAACTTAAGATTATAATCTTCCTCGGGAGGTCTGATTAGTTTTCCAGTGGAATCGGTGAACCGGAAGTATCAGTTTACTCCAGCGCCAAAATATAAAATTTGAAATATCTCGTTAACCATTGCGTTTATGAAAATTTTGAAGGGATTGAAAAGTGTTACGTTTACAGTTTTATACAACTTTTGTTAACGAAATTTTTCAAAATTCCAAACGGAAGTACTAGTTTTACTCTTATCAAAATCCAGTGATTTGCTAATATAGGCGAAAGTAGATGGTATAGGAAAATTTGGAATCTATACCAAAGTGTTTAGAAGCTAATTTGAAGTAACTTTTATTCACAAACTTTTTCAAAATTTCTATCGGAAGTATCCATTTTAGACAGTTGTTTAATTTTTTTCTGTATTTTGGACCAGTACATTTACGTATAAGAAAGTCGTGTGGTGACCACACTTCATTTTTTTTTTATTTTTGCCGCACCCTGTTTGTAGTTTCTGTCAATAAACTTTGATTTCATTTGCAAATCTGTTTCAAACTTTATTTTATAGGTTAATTATACATGATAAACTTACATTATTAATTTGGCATTTTTAAAACTAACCAATTTTAAATAAACTAGAAAAAAATCAGTGAACTTAAACTTTTTTCGCGGACTGTATTACACACGGTGAGTTTGAAGCATGTTAATCAGCTCCTATCTGTGCAAAAAAGGAGATACCCAAATCTCTTGCAGCCAACAATAGGAGGTCGTGAATGCAAATTGTGGCATATATAAAAAATTTATCTCATAAGCCATAACAGATACGGACCAATTTCCAATTAGAAACTTGCTCCGCATTCAATTATGAGTACATTAAAAGAAATCGCATCATAATCGGATGAATAGATAACTCAAACCTGATCCATTTTACGTGTTTGAATGTTTGTCTGATAAAGCCGAGCTGCAGCATCAGCATTCTCCTTAGCAGTATCCTGGCATATGACTATGATAGTCATTTCTTAAAGCCAGGGTCTCACTTGCGTAAAAAACTAAGTAGACATCTGAAGACGTTTTCACGAAAAATTATTTTCTGCCTGAGAGATATATTCTCACTTGTCAAAAAGAAACGCAGAACTAAAATTTTGAAAAAAAGCTCCACGTTGTGAACTCCATGCAACCTTCACTTCACTTCCAAAGGATAAGCATAGGAACACAGCAACAATTAACATACCGTATTCTTTTTATTTATTCGAAATTTATGATAAAATTAGTTATATATTATTACATAATAGTACTTATACATTAAATATATTTTTAATCTGATATATTATTATGTTCTTTTTAAATTATTTTCATTATTTGAAAACCCTTTCGTTGAATTCATGAACTGGAAAAGTCACTTTTATTGTAATGCAGTAATTTAAAAGATCTGTGCACTTTAGTTAATATAAATAAAATACGCACATAACCTGCCACTATAAATCTGTGGTTCAATTGAATTTTCCAAATTGATTGGACATTCATTTTACAGTAATGTGTTATATTTTCTGAAATGATGCTTTTAAATTTATTATCACAACATGTCTTTTCACAAATATATGTTTTTGGATCAACACTTTAATGAGAGTCGTGTCACTACTTTTTCAATTTTTTTAGGATATTTATGTAAGTCCTGCTCCTGTGTCTTTTCTCTTTCAATAATGACATTTTCAAGCATACAATTCAATTACTTAATGCGGATGAATTTTCTTAATTTTCTAAACATTGAGAAGGGTTGGATACTCACTCAAGCCCAAATTCGTTTACTTTGCGCGCTTGGCTACGTCCATGCTAGTGTGTGATATCAAAATTTTATGTACCGGTGTAATTTAACTTCCGTGAAGAAATAGCAGTCTTCTTTCAAATTTTCCAGGTGGTAGTCCTAACAATTCATATTGAAGATCTTGAATTCGTCTGCTTCAAAGGATTCTGTGCAAACTTGGCATGATTTCGGATTGAACTTTTTGTTGCGTTTACATTTGGTCACTCAAAATTTACAACGTTTTTCTTTTGGAAATGTAAAATATTTTATGTGTTTCGTGCTTGGGTTTCTCTTAGTATTTATTAAACCATATTATACGCGGCAGCAGACACTATCCTGCTTTCTTTGCTCGTCTAGTCTATAACTGACGTCACAGTTACTTCTCATCGGCAGTCTTTGTTATTTTACTATTGTGGCTTCACTCGCTCATGTGCATGCTCATCTGTCCCGTGGTCACCCTTTCTAGAAAGACAGCCTGTGCACTGAAAATTCATACATTGTTACATGATCATAAGAAGTTATAATTTAGGGCTTATTATTGGTAGAAATATGATTAATAATGCCTATTTATGATGATGTAACAATGTATGAATTTTCAGTATACAGGCTTTCATTTTAGACGGTGTCAACATTGATGAATTTCGTCGCACTCCGTCCATACCATTTTTATCAAGGCCGTATCCTTAAATTGAGGATACTTTTTATCAAATATTTGGGGGTATTTATTGAGGTCTTAATAAAAACCTCTATCGATGCGCGAGGCTCATAGCCGACGTCCATTTTAAATTCACCGAAAGGCGAAAAAATTATTATAGCGTCAACGTAAGATTTCTGCTGTGGACAGCTTCTTAATCAATCAAACTGAGGTTTTCTACAAAGATGGTCTCCAGTTGCTTGGAAAAAGGTGACAAATTATCTGGTGATTAAACAGGGTATCTCAAATTTAAGTGTCTCTTTCAGCGAAAATCGGGCATATTTTTTTTTTAAAAAGTGTTAAAAGTGTATAATTTTTTTAAAATTTTTTATATACATATTATTAGCAATACAAGGGAGACCATCTTTGGAAGTGAGGATTCCAAATGTGTTTCGCAACGCTAAGGGATACAGACAGAACACATGTTGAAAATTATCAATAAAATTTTGGCGTAAGATTATAAAATCTGTTTTGGTTTCATAATTGAGAAGTTTTTTTTAAATTTGTCTGATTTTACTGAAACAGATAATTAATTTTGGGACACCAGCCCTTGCATGACTAATAAAATTTAAACAAGATTATTAAACAAAATTAAATATGTACATTTTAACACATATTTAACATGATTAAAATAAATAAAAGCTAGTTGTTGTTTTTTTAAAAGTCCAATTTCACTGAAATAGATACTTAATTTTGGGACACCCTGTATAGAGAAGGATCACCAAAAGTTGATCTGTTTTCGGTAAGGATTTCAGGAACTATATAATCGACGCTCGTACATATTAAAACTAAGAGAATTTCATTAGATGTCCACTACAGTGATTCTCTCTCAAATTTCTGAACAAAACGAATGTCAGTCTTGTATATAATTTAGTGAAGATTGTAAGTATTTGGCATACGTTAGTCTGAAAGCACTTATTGCATTGTAGGATAGCATAAGTTTATAGCGATGAGCATATTTATATTAGGTGCTTAAGTGAAAAGCTACTTATAAGAATGCACGCTTGGTTTGTATGTTTATCTGTCCACCGTTGCACTATAACTTGAAAAAGGATTAACTTTTTAAAATTCTGTTTAAGACAATATGATCATTAAGGACTTAGCTCGGTTGTATCAACTTTTCAGGCATTTTCGTGTACAAGCAAAAAAGAGAGTGAGGACAAACGGATAAGTAACAGACAATTCAAAATATTCCAAGAAAGAGCAAGAGGAAGTAAAGAACAGGGGCTAACTTTTGAAATTTTTGTGGGCAACTTAAGGCCATTGCATGTATAAATGATGAGAAGCGACAGAGTTTTCAGGAATTTTTAGAATTTCGACTAAAAGCGTTCGAGAAAAAGGTCATTTCCGAGTAATTTGCAAATTTTGCTCCATAAAAGTACAAAAAGTTATTTACCAAATTTATAATTCCTTCTGCGTCATAGGTAATGCTCCTTCCTGAATATTTACAACATTTTATTATTTTTTAGCTTTTACATGTCATCAATGTTTTATTATCTGATAAGACAGTCAATGCTGCATATTTAAATATTGTTCATTAATATTTAACACAAATGAGATGAATTTTAAATTAAAAAACAGAAATCTCTAGGCAGGAGAATGCATTTTTAATAAACCAAAAAGCATCTATCTTAGGAAAGAGCCTTCAACTTTTATTTCTCGTTTATTTTCAACGAAAGAAATTTCTTCAGACATTAATCAGAGAAGAGGAGGGAGGAAAAAACGTTCATTTTCTACTTTTTCCCTTCTTCTCAAATGACTTCGAAACTAATAGTTTTTATGATCTTCTGGGAAATGAAACCCTTGGTTCAATTATAAGTAGAGGAGCCTGAAAAAAAATAAAAGACAGGAAATATCGGACTAGGCAAGGGAAATGCAGCAAATCTGATCAGTTAACAAAGGCAGTTGCGAAGGAAAGCGAACGAAAAGAGTTACTTGCACTGTCAAGATGATATATGAATCATTGCATTGGTAATGAATTAACACAAGGGGATTGAATAACTTGAAGTTATAACAGAAACGGAAGTGAGGACGGGGGCAAGAGAAAAAAAAAGAAAAAGGAACTGAAACGGACGTTGCTTGCAAATCGGAGTCGAGTAAGTTGAAATTTAAATGATTTATCTACCTCGGGACAAATACAATCGCTGAGCGATGAAGGGCAATGCCGTAAAAGTTTTGAAGATAAAGTAATTAACAATTCTTTATTAGAACCTTCATTACCTATGCGAGTGATAGGTGAAAATTATCGCTGCAGAAATTGTGATTTGCTCGGAAAATTATCTCTGAGACTCTAATATTTAATAGTTGAATATTTGATTCGTAAAATGCATAATTAGATTCGCTTCGTTCCCCGTCATACGATTTATGCAGTTAATTTTATCAGCGGACGTAATTGCATGTTCAAGTTCTGTGCAATAAAGTATCACCTACATTTCACTGTAATAGGCGTCTAACGTGCATAATTCACTTTACCTTTCATATCGATGCTTGCAGTGTTACACGTTTCACTTGTCCGCCTACTCCCCTCCCTTTCATATATTATTGCAACTTAAAAATGTATCAGCATTAAGATGTTTGGCTATTAAAGAGGTCGGAATCTTAGGATCCCTTTGCACCTTAAAGCATTTAAACTACAAGGTTAATTTATAATTCCTTGACACTTTTCAAAAAATTCTCAACTCAGAAACAAAACATTTGATAGTGGCCTCCGAAAAGTGGAAATTTTTCTCATAAATATTCTTTATGTCCAGCTTAAAGCAGTGAAAGTCAATTTCTAATCACATAGATGCCTTTCGCCACTGGCACTGCGCTGTCGAAGGTCACTTGGGAATTGGTGAACGAGCACATTATCATTCACATAGACACCAATAATTATCTGGGCACTCCTGTCATCAGTTAGAATGAGAGATTTTCCGAATAATTAATAAGAGGACGACACCTTGACTAAACAAAACACATTGGATGATCTGAGAAGTCGAATACAGGCCACAATGAAATTGAGGGACTTTGAAAGTGGTACCATTGTTAGCTGTCACAGCCGATATCCAAAAATGTACCAACTACTAACATGGGCCATCCAAAATCAACAATTGGTGATGTGATATGCAAATAGCAACGCTACGGTATTATAGCGTAGAAAAATATCCAGGCCGGTCCCGAAAATTACAGAGGGACAGAAGGGCGAGTTCCGGAGCACCAATAATACTACCGTAATCCATTAATATTAGAAAAACTGGAGCAATTATTTTGACTGTTTTTCGTTTTGGAAATACTATAATCTTGGACCAATCTAAATTATTGGATGAAGACTGCTCCCAGTTTTTTTCTTTTCTTCAAAACGTGGTCACGTATTAAATGATCGGCTTTGAAAAACAGAAAAAACTGGGAGCAGTCTTCATCGTCTTATCTTCAGCGTACGACACAGTCTGGAAAGATGGGCTTCTCTTCAAACTCTCTGATGTTATAAAAGAGAAGAAATATTATTTCCCATATCTAACATGCTCTCTGATAGCAAAGCCATCGTCATGTAAATGGTCAACAAAGGAGATCCTAAAAAATAGTTTACCCCAGGACTCAGTCCTGGCTCCACTTTTGTTTAACTTGTACATCTCTGACATTGAAGAAACAAAATCGACTAAATTATCCTGTGCCGATGAATTTGTCCTTCTCTACCAGGATGAATCCTTTGCCAAAATAGAAGAAAGCATGAAGAAAAATATCGAGACGCTCCGTAGGTATCTTGAGAAGTGGAACCTGATTCCAGACCCTTCAAAAACAGTGGCCTCAACATTCCACCTTAATAATGTTGAGGCTGAGCACAGTCTCCAACTTAAGTTTTGCGGCAACAGGCTCAGACACGTCCTTGTCTACATTAGAAACACCCTCGACAGCAGCTTAGCGACATCTCACTAAGACAAAATATAAACTCAAAAATAGGAATAACTTAATCTTTAAGCTTTCTGGGACAAGTTGGGGGTATAGAGCAGACATCCTAAGGACATCAGCCCTTACACTTGTCTACCCAGCTGCTGAATACTGTGCCCCAGTTTGGAATCGGAGCTCTCATGTTAAACTGGTAGAAACCCAGTTAAACTACACAATGAGGCTCATATCAGGCATTCTCATGGCTCCCAATCCTTAGCAACATAGCCCCTCCTTAGATCAGGAGAGGACAGCAACAATCACGATCCTCCAACGCATAAGGACAAAGCCTGAGCTACCCATCAACACCACACTGAATAATCCTCCTTTAAGGAGACTACGATCCACACGGTCAGCGTATCCTGTTGGAATATTGGTCCGACGCCAACTTCACTTTTCTAGCATCAGCTCATCACACCTGTCAGCTCAACTTAATTGAAGATCCAATACTTAAACCCCCTGGCTTTGATGTCCTAGAAATAATATGAACCAGGCTGAACAGAATCCGTACAGAACAGGGCAGGTGCAGAGAGTTGCTCTTCAAAAGTGAGTTTAAAATAACCCTCTCTGTGATTGCTCTTCCCCTCCACAAACAATGGACCATATTGTATCAGATTGCCCAATCGCCGGTTTACAGGTGGGCTAACAGAACGACACCGTGTGACTGATATGCCCTGGCTTGGATTTCTCAACTAGATACTGAATTGTAACCTCCCCTTTCTTCTATTTATCCACTATTATATTTCCTTTGTTTTTGCTGTGAATTTTATGTACTATGGGCAATAAATAAACGCATTAACGGGTTCGACTGTATAAATTATCCTGATTTTTGTACCGTAAGGTTTTAATAAATTCAGTTCCGAAAAATAAGAAATCAGAAATCCCTAGAAATGGTTAAATATGAAACTCTGGTAACTTGTTTGATCAAATTAGCACAAAATTATTATAAGGAATTGTTTACATCTGAGCAGTCTATTTGTCTAAAATACAGCTTCATGTGAAACTTGTTCTCTCTCTCTAGAATCAGACAGTCCTATTATAAATCTAATTATGTGGTTTATGAACAAGAGTTTATAATATATAGCAAAGTTGGCAATATGTAAGAATTAGTTTAGAGAACACGGACTCGCCAACTTATAATTTAAGACTCTGCAGTAGCCTTAATAGAGTATACATACAATAGCTTCTTTACGTTCGTTGATCGCTAGAATATAAACTACACTTCTTACACTCATCGATGAAAGAATGTAGAGTTCCTTTCGATATCTTGTAGGATTTTCACGTATTTCGATAACTGTTTCGATCCGACGTGAAATGCATTATATGGACTCTTGAAATTGGAAGTAATTTCAGATCTCTCTTATTGGAAAGTACTCCATGTAAATCTTAAGTGATGAAGTCAGTGAAACCATTGCACACTGGTTTCAATTCAAAAACGACTATTCAGGGTCTCACCTGAAATTATTTTTGGCAACTGTAAAACAGGACCCCATTGCGTAAAAAAATGCTGAAACGTACAACAGAATGAGGAATGCATAAAAAATACGCTTTTTACTCCAAAAATTGCACGGAAAAAGGAGTGCAACTTGGCTTAATTTTTCCGTGTTTGCTTTTCGCGTACGCTTTCTTTCAGCCAATAAGAGATCGTAATTTGATGATGTCATTCGGAGACATCATAAAATGCACTATTCGCCTTTCGGCGAATTTAAAATAGACGTCGGCCGTGCGCCTCGATAGAGGAAGTCAATATACAGGGTGAGGCATTTAGCTTGAGACAACTGAATATCTCGGAAACTATGCATTGTACGAAAAAATGTCCAAAATCATAAGTGAATTATTTCGCGGAGGAAATTCATTAGTTAAAAAATTACTCCCTCCCTTGTGAAGGGGGCTGGGGGGAGGGGATAATTTTGAAATCTTAAATAGGAACTCCTATTTTTAATGGTATATTCAGATTGTACACAATATTCGAGAAATGTTTTATTCTTGATTATTTTTCAATTGATCCAACCGTTTAGGAGATAGAGGCCCTGAAAGTGTTGAACTTTTAAAGTTTTGAACCCAATTTTGTCGATGAAGACAAAGAGATAGAAAGTGGATCTGCAGACATTCCTATTCTATTTTTACTGGTCTTAATAATTCGAAGTCAGAATTTCAAAAATCCAATATTTTTCAATACACACACATAAAATCTGTCTCCATAGGACTGCTGCCCCCAAAAGTTTACTTGTGCTTAAAAAGTAGAATAGGAATGTCTGTGTAAGACCCACTCTCTATGTCTTTGTCTTAATCGATAAAATTGGGTTCAAAACTTTAAAAGTTCAACACTTTCAGGGCCTCTATCTCCTAAACGGTTGGATCAATTGAAAAAAACACCAAGAATAAAATATTTCTCGAATATTGTGTACAACCTGAATATACTATTAATAATAGTGGTACCTATTTAAGATTTCAAAGTCACCCCCTCCCCCAGCCCCCCTCACAAGGGAGGGGGTAATTTTTTCACTAGTGAATTCCGCCCGCGAAATAATTCACTTTTGATTTTGGACATTTTTTCGTACAATGCTTAGTTTCCGAGATATTCAGTTGTCTCAAGATAAATGCCTCACCCTGTATACCCCAAAAGTTTTGTTCAAGACATCCTCAATTTAAGGATACCGCCTTGAAAAAACGATATGGGCGGCAATCGTGGAGCGCGTGTAAAAACATCCATGTTGACCATGCTAGAAAGAGGAGAAGTGAAGGTTGCATAATTTTTATCAGTATGTGGAGCTTTTTTCCAAAATTTTAATTCTGCTTTTGCTTTATCGAGAACAGACGTACCGAGGTAGAAAAAATTTTTGCTGAAAGCGTAATTGCTTGAAATTCAGTTTTCACCTTTCCGCTTAGTTTTTTACGCTGGTGGGAGCTATTAAATATAGATTCTGGGTATATATTAAAATTTTTGGAATTTTGAAACCCTCATCTCGGATTCTTCAAGTTCATCAAAAAGTAGAATAGGAATGTATCTAAGACCCACCCTCTCTCTCTTTGTCTTCATTGATAAAATTGGGTTCAAAACTTTAAAAGTTCCATAGGATCTCATTTCTAAACGGTTGGATCAATTGAAAAAACGCTACGAACTACGAATAAAACATTTCTCAAATTTTGTGTACATTCTGAAAGCAGCATTAAAAATAAGGGTTTCCAGTGCACATTTCAAAGTTGACGTCCATATTCGAAAACCCCTCATATAAAAGTACAATAATTTTTCCATTGAAATTTCTCTGCCAGACTTGTATTTTAGAAGTTAGCTATTGGTTAACTTTAGGTGAGACAACTTGCTTAAATTTGTGAGACCTAATTTATTTTAAAGTCTTCGACGGCGCCCATTTTGATAATTATACCAATATTGACGCGCAATTCATACTGTCCAAAGCCGTTCATGAAAGAGTGCTGAAGATTAGGAAAATGGTCAACACGTTGTATCAATAACAAGAGAAACATTAATTTTTTCCAAATTCTAATACTCATCTATATTCTACAGTCTACGCAGTTACATGATAAGGTTAAACTAAAATGGTGGCGTTTTGAAAAGGCTATATATGCGCTAATTCCAACACAGGTATCAGTTATTTCTAATAACTTGAAAGTGGAAGGAGCAAGGTCTTGTCGTAAGTACAGGTACCATCAGAAATGTTAATCAGAGGAACAAACAGCTTCCGCCTAAGGACAGGGGTCGTAGTGGAAAACGAACAAGAAACAGAATCCAGCCAACCCGTAGCACAGTCAACGTTAAGAGAGTTCGAGCTATGGTGTCCTAAGAAAACCCACCTATAAGCATCACATCACCAAGAAGCTGAAAATATCTCAAAGAAGTGTCGGACGCATCATTCGAGAAAACCTGAAACTGCTGGCCATCGTCTGACTGAACAACACATCCGCAAACGCTTCACCAACACCAGAAAACTTTATGAATGGTACCTTGCACATGACAGATGTAATGGTTAGTTGGCAACCATCACAAAGTTGGCAAAGGATGGGCTATTTTCATTAACCAATACAAGGAGAAATTTTCCAAAGGGCTTATGCTTGCAGCTGCTTATTGTGCTCATGGTAAACTTAGATTGCACAAGATTGCTACTAACGTTCAAATAAACTCGGCTTACTTCTAACAGAAGGTAAAGTATCCGATTTACAATAAAATATTCCCCGTCTCTACGATACAAATACTCATCGAGCCCATAGTCACCATGAATAAGCGTCGAGCCACAACTCACTTTCTTCATTTGCCTACCATACAGAAAAAAAAAACAGGAACCGGAATCAAGATGATCCAATCTTCATCCACTCTAGTTAAGTCCCCAGACGTCTCACTCTTAGACTTCTGTGTCGTTGAATTACTTATAAAAGAGTTTAGAAACCTACTGACCTACAACGCTGAGAAGCCTAAGAAAAGTGTGCGAAGAGGTTTGGTGCAATGTCCGTTTTGCAATGCAACAATAAATTTACAATAGAATCTGCGATATTGGACCATTGTCCATAACAGGGGACATCAAAATGAAAACAACAGATTGTGGAGGAACGATATCTTGAAGAGAAGCTGGAGGTCAAAATCGGATTTAACATAGACCAACGTCTTCGAATAAAAATTCACAAATGTCTAATAAACCTGTTGGACATTATTAAGTAGCGGAAGAATGAAGAATTTTACAATGTCCGTCTTCATCATATCTTCACTTTGAGGTTAAAGGTTGAAATGTGTAACTTAGTTTACTATGGGTATGTTCGCCTTCATTATTTAGTTTGGTTTTGATTGGCATACTGGGGTCGGAGTTACGGGGATGGGAGTTAGAGGGGACCAAATAATCTATGTGGTGTTTTGGTATGTAAAAGAGTGGAAATCGATATGCAGTCTCCTCTAGGCAAAATCTACATTACTGTAAAGTTTGGGCCAAATTGCCCTAGTGGAGGAAACTCATTCTTTTGATTTGTTTACCTTTGAAATAGACAGATATTTGCTACCATATGTTTTTAAATCCTATCATACATAAACAAAATCTTATATGGCTTAAAATCTTATATGAGAGTGAGAGAGTGAGAAAGAGAGAGCGCACGAGAGCAAACAAAAGTGTTTAGATATAAATGTGTAGAAAAGACAAATTCTTATATACGTAGGCTACTACTCAATTTTCTTTTCATGTATGCTTTTGCATTACAAGTTAATAAGAAAATAAGGAAATTTTACATGGGACACTTCGTTTAACTACCCGTGAATTGCTTTCACGAGCAAATGGTAATTTTTCTCGAATCTAACCGTTGGTAAACATGGTAGATAAAGCAGGTTCGAATTGAACCGGTGAGACTTACGCCTATATATATGAACTACGGGCTTGCAATTGCTGCACAAATAATCGTAATATTTGCTGGCTTAATTTTCTCTTCGCTGGTGTTTGAGTTTGGACCATCACAAAGCACAAACAAAGGAAGTCCAGTTTACCTTATGTTTATTACAGTTCCCTTCCTGACACACAGCTATGGCTGATTCCTTGCTGTGTAAACGATGAGGCATCCGGTTACTGCCTTCTCTTAATTAAGGGTAAACGTCAGCAGTTGATATGTTCTCTCCGCACCAGTAAACTAAAATATAGCTGCCAAATTTAATGGATTTTTGTAACGCGCTCGCTGCAATGTTTTCAGAAATGAGAACTTTTTTTCTCATAATTAATAATTGTGAAAACCGAGAACTATTCCAATGCTGCGACGAATAACAATCTGGTACAGATCCACTTATCTCTTAAGAGGCGAAGGCCCACAACAGAGTTAATGAAACCAGTAATAAAAACGACTAAAGAATCAAATTACAAAATAAATTAAAATGAAAAAGGTTCTCACGAAGTTAAAAACAGTCTACCGATTAATAATTATTATTTATATAAACAATTGAATTAGAGCAAATACAGATAAGCTTTAAATTCCGTTTGACAAGATTTTAAGAACACTGGATTATTACAACGTACGGTTTTTCACAAGTGGGAACAAGTAAGCAAATAGACGATAAAAGGTCGTTTAGCAGTTTCAGGAATCTAATTCTCCATGAGAGGAACTGATGTTGCGAGCATTGGCATAAAGAGAAAGTGACGGGCTTTGTCAACAGCTTCTAGAAAGGAAGCCTTTGCGCGGAATCATCACACATTGTTAAATCATCATAAAAAAATCAGAATTTAGGGTTTATTATTGGTAGAAATCACGGTCTGTAGATATTTATGATCATCGAGCTCCATTGTTAAAATGAAGCTAAATTTTCTAGCTCCCGGTAGGGCGGGAACTCTATTGAAAAGTGGCGCTGCATGTACAATCTGCCCAACTGCGCCTGCAGCGCCACCCTATCGGCAGAAAGAAACATTATTTTCATATTCAGTTTCAATGAAAATCTCTATTGCTGGTTGTGGTCTGAATAGTGCGACCTATGCGGCACCTGGCGCGATCTGTTTTCCTTAGCTTCTCGAAACAATGGAAAATGGTCGAAGCTCGATGACCATGAATATCTATAAACCGTAGTAGAAATCAACACCACCTAAAGAGAAGGCTTGTTCATTGAAATGTCTTGTATTTCTACCAACAATAAGGAATTTCTGCCAATAATAAGCCCTAAATCTCGCCCTCTGATGATGATGTAACAATGCATGACATTTCAGTGAACAGGCCTTCTCTTTAGGTGGCATTGTAGAAATGCTGTCGAGGCCTACGAGATAACAAGGCCTGGAAGCGGAAAAGTCACTTGACCAACAATCCAACCTTCACTGTCTCCATCTTGGATGTTAACAATCAGTGTTTTTCCATTTGTTGGAAACAATGAAGGTTGGATTGTTGCTAGCACCTCAATGGTCAGGTAATTTTTCCGCTTCCAGGCCTTTTTATCTCGTTGGCCTCGAATACGAATAACATTAACTTTTTGTGAAGATGTAACAGTGTATGACGTTTCCGTGCACAGGCCTTCTTTCTATAATTTTTATATAGGAGGTGTTGACCTTCCGCACTCTTATCTTATTTCTCTTCTATGAATTTAGCGTGAATTTTCTTTCAACACCGAGAGAGAGCATCATTTTATGGCACTATTTTAATTGTACATAACAGCTGGAAGTGAATGCACTCGAATTTAGTGCATCGTAATAAACTTTCTTTTGGTCTCGTGATTTTTTTTTACGGGAGAAATACTAACGAATAAATAATAGACGCTTACATAAAACGGTTCAACAATTGACGCTCATTTCCTTTAACATTATCGTAGGAATGCTTATAAATTAAAGAAATTTTATTTGCTCTAAGCAACATTCCCTCTTTCATTTTTTTCTCTGAGGCATTGTTTTTGAGATAAAAAATGTTGGACGTCGGCCGACTTGCCAACTATTCTTGGAGGAAAACCGGGTGATAGTAAATGTTTGTAGGATAAAATATACATATCAATAACATAATTAATTGTTACACTAATTGTGCACTGAAATTTTACTTTTGGACTTAATTTTACACTATATGGAACCCGTCAAAATTTGACGGCAAACAACTATGTGGTTTCAAAAAAAATCCGCTCCACAAAGATGTCACAACCAAGAACTTTGCTATACTCTGTCCAACGAAAGTTGGAGTGGGCGTGTCCAGTTAAACTTCCTATTTTGATTGTTAGATATTGTTGATTCTACTTTGGCAACAATGTCTAACAATTGAAATAGGAAGTTTAACTGGACACGCCCACTCCAACTTTCATTGGATAGAGTATAGCATCGATAGTTAAATTTACGACAATTAAAACAATTAACGACGATGACAATGATCAATGCGCATGCGCAGAAGTGCCGATTTTGCTCTTTAAAAAGTGCTTTGCGTTTTAATATATAGGATTAGGATGTCACAATTACACTAGTCAAAATAATTAAGGGAGTAAGATAGACGGTACGTGAACTAAGTACTCAGTAAGTAAGTTGCTGGTACATCATAGGGAAAGAAGGGAAAATTTTAGGGGTTCTTTTACGAGAGTACTATTCGCCGGGAGATTTTTACGATCCGCCGGGTGACCGGGTGAGATTGTCAAAACCCGGGTGACACCCGGTGAATCCGGGTGAGTTGGACTTAAGTCTTAAGTCTTAAGTTGGATTTATATTAGTTCTACTTCGGGTAGACTCAATATACCACTCAATCCGTGCTTCTGTAACACGTGAAAATCATGGTCAATCATATAATAAAAAGAACCAAAACACATTGCATAGAGTACAATAATGTGACTTGTTTTTTTTATGAAACGTTCAAATGTTTTACAGTAAGTGTTCAAATTGACTCCCTCTGGCATGATTGGATGCTTCACAACGTCGCCGCATGGACTGACGTACACGTTCAAAAGTTCCTGGTTCTTCCCGAATCTGGTCCGCAGCTACGGCGATTCTAGCTACCAGTTCTTCATCGGATCCCACTGGTGTCTCGTATACCAATGTCTTTTAAGTGTCCCCACAGAATCCAAACAAATGTTTCCTGCAGGTAGGATTTCAACATTTTTTATCTCAAAAACAATGCCCCAGAGAGAAAAATTAAAGAGGGAAATGTTGCTTAGAATTGATCCCTCTATCACCCCACCCCCAAGTTATTGTACACGTTATTCGAGAACACCCTGTATACAGAGTTCGCCCAAATATGTATACACACTTCAGCAAAAGAAAACACTATATAACACTTGTAACACTAAATTCAGAGAGGAATCAAGCGATTAATGTAAGTCCTCTTTAACTTCTACAATTACGACAGCTGTTCAAAGTGATTATTATAATAAGCGTTGAGATATTTTTGAATACGGAGAACAGTTGCTCCTATCCATTTCCTAGCAAACTCTTATCAATAATCTCCTATGTCTAGGTGGCAATTGTGACAATGTCTTTTTTCGGGATTGTCTTCATTCACTGTAATAATATTGGGGTGTAAGCTTTCGGAAAAAGTTTATAGATGATATCTAGTAAAGTGTGTATAGATTTTTTTGCGGACTGTGTAGAAAATAAAATATACATTATATTCCCGCGCGAAAGAATTGTATCATTGTTGATGCTGCTTCACGGAATAATCACAAAAAACTTCATTAAACAAAGTAACGTAGTCCACGAGAAAGACAGGCCGGGGCACTAAAAAGTCACATGACCAAGGTAGATCGAGCAACAATCCGCTCTTCATTGTCCATCTTGGATTTCAACAATCAGCGTTTTTTCCTTTGTTGGAAACAATGAAAATTGGATTGTTGCTCGATCTACTTTGGTCATGTGACTTTTTAATGGCCCGGCCTGTCTTTTTAGCTGGCTTTGCAAAGTAAATAATTGGCTTTAAATTCTCTTTTCATTATTTCTTTAGTTTTCATATTTCCATAGTTTTCTCTAAAGTTTTAAAATGCATATTTGTGCTCGGTGTCCATGGCTGTAATACGTAAATGTGTTCCTTGTATCCGCTATAGCGGTAAATTCATTCTTGTTATTGTGTCATGTCAGCAGACGCTAAAGTTCAAAAAAAGCTCAAGGCAATGAGTGACTTAGAATTTGTAGTTTTCCAAGCAAAACGTACGAGGGAAGCGTTCTACGCAATCCAATGCCAAGCCCCGGGAGATTAATGCGTGAGATTAGAATTTGTCTTGGTATGCGGACCGTCCTTGTCATTATTCCAATACAATAAATGTTCTTTTCTCCAACAAATACACCATTTTCACGCTTTCCTACAGTAATATTTGATTCCATGTAAATCTCACCACTGCACTTCCACCGCGTCTTCAAATAGCCTTCGCGCGTGTCTCGCATGCAGCACCACCTGTCGGTTAAATTTGGTTCTAACATAAGAAAATTTACCAAAACAAATTCCTTAACTCGCACTTTAATCTCCTGCAAGAATAAGTTTATTAACTGTTACCGATTGCCTGCTATTACATTTAAAAATCGTCAGTCCTTTTTAGGGCACCCTGTATGAATGAATCAAAGCACCGTATTTGCCAAAGTATTTCATTTACTCGTGTC
Source organism: Rhysida immarginata (assembly GCA_023313115.1). Classification (NCBI taxonomy): domain Eukaryota; kingdom Metazoa; phylum Arthropoda; class Chilopoda; order Scolopendromorpha; family Scolopendridae; genus Rhysida; species Rhysida immarginata. Next base: position 1,224,683 of record JAHWFO010070218.1, on the reverse strand, counting down.
TAAATGTATGGACGTGTGTCGTGTGACCAGAGGGGCACACGTAGAACATGTGTAAAGTGTGAGGAAAAGTTGGTGATTTTACTGTCCGGGACTCAAGAGAAGACCTCTGAGTTGCACATTTCCACCACTATACGGAAGAAATGCATGGGTGAGTTCATTTCTAAAAAAGTTGGATAGGGATATTGCAAATGTTGTCATATTTTTCTCCAAAGCACGAGCGCAACCAAAAACAACGCAGACACGAGGACAGACAGCATGCGACGCAGGATAAAAATATGACAACAATTGCAATATCCCTGTCCAACCTTTTCTAGAAATGATCTCATCCAAACATTTCTGCCGTGTAATGGTGGAATTGTGCAACCCAGAGGTCGTCTCTCGAGTCACGGACAGTAATATTTTTAATTTTTTTTAAAAATTTTATTTAATGTAATCCAATATGCCCATCCAGGGCCTATATTGACATATTAAGACGAGTTAGTTAAATGATGGTCGCAGCAGCCGGGAAAGGGGCGGGGTGAAGATCGTGTGTCACTGATAGTCGCCCATCTAGTGACTAGTCGTGCCTGATGTTTGCTTAACTTCACAGAAGTTGTGTGCTCAGTGAAAGCCCACCAGACCACGGCCTCCCCAAAACGTTGGCATATACAATTATCTCCCTATGTGTATTACTTCAGAAAATACAGTGTTTTTAGTGTTTTAAAATAATATGTCTGTAGTAAAGATTTAAAAAAAATTGTTGGTCAGGTACTTTTCAGTACGGTCGCGTGCTTCAAGCCGGCGCCAACAATCCTTAAACGTGCATCAATAATGTAAAACTTTCCGTAACGCTTTTTTGGGTCGGCTTTCGCGTCATGTTTTTGTTGGCTGATGTCCAGCCTTAAAACATTATCATGTTAAAAATATAAACGAACTGCTACTTTCTGAAGGAAACTCGTCCTGAAGACCTGATCACATCGCAATGAATCCTTATAACTTAATCCCTCATAAATAATCAAATCATAATTTAGTCATTCCACAAAATATATGATAATCAAGCATGTCAAAGTGGAGAGCTATGAAAAGCTAATTTCCAAACTGCTTCGCCATTCATCGGTTTAATCTTCATATTGAAAACGCTGTCCCTCGTTCCCAACTGCAGACGACGTCAATGACACTGAACTTCACGAACAATGGAATGAATTTGCTTTCCATTGATTGAGTGAGAAATGTAATTGATTGTTCACTGTCCCCGTTCAGCGTTTATTTCGCGTTGCCTGGCATCAATTTTACCAATCCTGGTAAGACTTCGTTTAAAAGTACTCTCAGTAATAGAATTGGAAAGAATCCTGTTCTTGATCTTTATATAATTTTTCAGCACTCCAAAATTAAATAACGCCAGTACTATTTCTTTCTGTTTTCTTCTTTCTAAACTTTATTGCCGTCATTCATTTAGAAAAGAATTTCGGTAATGCCAAAGTAAAACCAACGAATTGAAATGTTAGTTCTCTGAGATGTGAAATTTCGTATCTTTGCCTTTTTAAACAAATATAACTATAATTCTTTTATAAATGGTTATAATGCCTATACGATATGTTATTTTGGTCAGATTACCAAAAAATAGAAAGAAGAAATAGAAAGTACTTTCTTATAAATAACTCTACTTGCCTCACTTTTTTGTCAAAATGGTTTTTTTTAGATAAGTAGAAAATGTCAAGAACAGGATTCTACCCAATTTACTATCACTGAGAGTACTTTTTTAGTTTACGAGTCATATTATCTGAATTTTTCCAGAAAGAATAAAAAAATATTAACTGATTGCTTGAATTATTTCATTATAAATTATTTAAGAAGATTTAGAAGCTTTTACAATTTTTAAGGAAAGATATGAATCTCTGTAACGTCCATGAAATGAAATCTACCGTAATAGATACTTTGAAATCAGTCATTACAAAATTGCTCTTAATTAAGTTGTTATTGGTAGAAATCTCCAGAATTATAAATTCTTAATTCTAAAAAATCAGTTAAAATAAATTACGAAGAAAAAATAATAAAATAAAAGATTTCACCAAAGAATATAACAACTTTGAAAGGCTATATTTACCAAACTAGTCAACTCATATATTTGATCAAGGATACGATTTGAAGTTTATTTTGGTTGTTCGTTTTCTTAAAAAATTTGAAAAACTAATGTTCTTAATACAACACAAATAATTCGAAAATTAAAATTGAAAAATTGCGAAGCATCGTAGACAAACGACCAATATGGAGATATGTTCTGGAACCGAAACTGTTTTCTCTGACAATTCCATACATTCGTTGTAAAGATGACTCGTTGTCATTACATCAATCCACTTTTACTCTAACTGTAAGAATTTTCGAGAGGCAACTGTTCTCTTCTTCAGCATCCACGTGATAAGGTTGAAATAATAATAATCGTAATAGAAGAACTAGAAAACGAGGAAACGAAAAATTTGATTAAATTTTGAATTTGGAGATTAAATTGTCCAAAAATAATTAAAACTAAAAAGTTATTCGTAGCATAATCGTTTGCAATGAGACGTTGTGTTCAATCAATTGCTAAATAATTCTCAAGGAAGGTATGGAATTATCAGAGAAAACAGTTGTGGTTCCAGAACATATCTCCATACTTATCGTTTGGCTATCTTGCTCAGCAATTTTTCATCTTTAATTTTTGAATTATTTGTGTTAAGCACATTAGTTTTTCAAATTATTAAGTAGCGGAAGAATGGAACATTAGTTTTTCACAATGTCCGTCTGTCCGTCCGTCCGTCCTCATCATAATGTCCGCATCTTTTGAGTTAGAAGATTGAAATTCGAATTTAGCTTACAATGGGGACGAGCACCTTCATTATTTAGTTTGGTTTTGATTAACCCACTTGGGTCGGAGTTACGGGGGTGGAAAATCGAGGGGACCAAAAGGTCTACATATAAAGGAGTGGGATTCAGTATGCAGATTCCTCTGTGCATGATCTACATTACTATGAAGTTTGGGCCAAATTGTCCCAATGGGGTCGTAAGTGTGGGGGTGGGAGTTACTTGGTCTTTAGAATTATGGCAACCTATGGCATATGATTTATCATTCGACCGGAAATGATAACAAGATCTGTGTTACACTTTCTAAATACTACGTTCGAGAAAATCAATTTTTCGATTTAAAAAATTGGGGAGGGGGGTTAAAAAGTGAGATAAAAGGGTAAAAATAGATGATCTCAGGGTTTCCGCTACTTTCCTACACTTTCCTCGGGAGAATTAACTTCTTGTTTAGAAATTGAACACAAAGTATCATTGCAAACGACTATTCGTTTTATTAAAAATGTTCACAGCGTTGTGACCATTAAGAGAAGCCGTAAGATGTCTGGTCTATACAAGTACGATGGTAAGGATTCATAACTTAACCACTTCCTCAACACATTCCATATTCAACACGTTCCTGGCTCGTTCGGCCAGTAGAATCCCTCGGACTGCGAGAGAATGTTGTTGAGTGTGTTGGACATTCTGTTCCGACACTCCTGGCCTTCCACGACTTTTGCTTTTGCAAAGACACTGCATTGATTTGGATCACCTTAATTATCAGGTCGTTGCATATCAAATGTCGGATTGCAGAGGTCATCTTTAATGGCTCTCTAGAAAGGACTCTTTCACACGTGCTATTCGAAATAACCCCCATTGCAATCTAAACATTGTTGCAAACGATTTGGCAGCTCCTCGAACCCTCTCCGACAGAATCCATGGTCACGGGACTCAATAAACTCCCGGAATGCGTTTTCGACGTCTGCTTGGTTTAGGAATGTTTAACCTCCGGAGAAAATTATCCAGGCTATGGAAAAGATGGTAGTCTGTAGGGAAGAGGTCCGGAGAATACGAGGGGTGTGGAAGCAGTTCACGACAGTAGGTCGCAGCGGTGATCGTCTCCCCCTGCTGCAGGAAGCTGTAATGCACTACACCACGGATGTTCCACCAAACTGTAACCATGAGCTTCTGGGGAGCAACGGGGGTTTAGGGAACTGTCACGGGAGTTCATCAGCATCCAGCCACTGTGTTGACCGTTTCCTATTGTCGTATAGGAGCCACTTCTCGTCGCAGGTGACAATACGATCAAGAATCTCCGCTTCTTCATGGCGCAAAAGCAATTCCGTACATACCTCCAATCGGCGCTCTTTTTGGTTTTCCGTAAGTTCATGTGGGACCCATTTGTCCTGCTTTTTCACCTTGCCGATGGTCCTAAGGTGTCTACTGATACAGCATGATCCCCTGCAAGGTCCTGAACAGTTTTTGACGGGTCCTCTTCCACAGATCACTTCAAATCAGCGTCATTCAACACGTTGGGTGGTCTGCCGCGTGGTTCATTTGCCAGGTCCGTCACTCCCGCCCGGAATTTTCGGAACCAACGTTGGACAGTACGCTCGTGGTGCCTACACCGAATAGCTTATTGATGTTTCGAAAGGCGTTGGATGCAGTGTGATTCAACCTGAACTCGTAATGCATTATCACACGTAATTTCGTATGAAGTCATGACTATTTTCGCTTGGGTTCAAACGCCATTAAATATCATCGCAGACATGCAAATTTCAGGCAGCTGGTCGCTGATAGGTTTATCTCTGGGAATGTACTACTTTGTTATGGGTACCTGCTACTAAACGTGGAAATCGTGCTGAAGCGCGGAACCCAACTCGAAATCGGACATTTGATATGCAACGACCTGATACTTTATGAAGATAATTGACATCGATTAATTCCCAATTTTTAATGATTCATCCTTCACTTCCTATAAATTTTCTATGGGGTTCAGATCAGGTATACTTTGTTGATTTGCAGTGTGTTTGGGGGCTTTATCCTATTGGTAGGTCCAGAATAGACCTCTGAATTTCACCCTAAGAGAAAATAAATTTTCTTTATGCCATTTTGGTAGTCCACAGTATTTATTCGCCCTTTAACAAATGCAATATTAGTTTACAGTCTCTCCAGATCATTAGACTGGCTTCTCGAGCTTGTTATTTGGAGAATAGTTGCTCCATTCTTCTTAGATTGTGCCAGTAGGAAACTAGCCCATCCGGACCATCGAGATTAAATTTTTTCTGTTCACTCCAGAATGTTTTTTTTCCAGTTGTCATTCCTATTATCATTCATCATTTCTCGTGTCCATTCCAGTCGTTTCTGTTTGTGAGTCTGATTCTGTTAAGGTGCAATTTTTTTTCTGTACACTAGATGGGAAGAATTTTTTCATTAATCTAGAGAGAGTAGATTTTGACCCTGGCATATCAGGCCTTTTAGCTACACGCCCAAGGCTCACGGAATTTGATTGTATTTCTCTGGTAAAGGTTCATTTTTGTCCTGGTGCCAATTTACTAAGTGTTCCTGTTGTGTTTGCCTGTCCGTATTGGTTTCCCAATTTTATAAAAATTTTAATATCATTATGGGAATGATTTATTTTTTTAACCATAGCACGACTTGAGAGTCTCTGTGACTTCCAGGCTGTTGTCTGTCCCTTTTCAAACTTAGAGAGAGGCTTGCCACGTTCGGAAATTTCAGTTATTAAAGCAATTGTTTTAAAATTTTGTGTTTTTATTGCATCATTTGCGTCACACCTACGTGTATTTTAACGCATTAACAAATGTAAATTTTATGATTATCCGGCAATTTCGTGCTTTTGGTGCTTTTTTTTCTATGTCCCGATAGTGAATATTAAGCTTCTTTATTCTGCTGTTTGGAAAAAAATTTTTTTAAACTTTTATGTAGCCTACAATTTAATTAGTTACGGGGAAAATAGATCTGATGAGAAATTTCTATAAAACAAACCAGTAATTAATGTATTTGTCATATGAAACGAATGATTTTTTTAAATATCTGAGAGATTCAAATCTTTTAATATTGATTTATCAACATTTTCTTCTTTCCCCATATAGATCAACCTTAAGGGTTCCCTATATGATTGTTCTTCTTTTCTTATATTTGTACAGAGAAAAAAAACCACATTTCCCCAATTTTTTTCACTTGGAAGCTCTGCCTAAGAACAATTTAAAACTTCAATGTCATTTTGATGATCGATGCGAAAAGAAGCTGAAATTGCAAAAATATTCACTTTTTTCGAAAAAAAAGGGCCAAAAAAAATTCTAAACTTTTATATCTCAATGGACCATCTGGTTAGAGGCAGTCCTTTCCTCTCCCCAAGTCTTTCCTTCCCTCTTTTATCAACCTCCCCTTCCTCCTTTTCTCTTTGCTTCTTCCCTGTGATCATCTCTATCTCTGTCATCCTCTTTTCTCCCTTCAACTTTTGCCGGGGCCAACAAGCCCCGTGTTTGTCAGCGTCTACCAGGATTTGTAGTTGGGCATCGACGCCAAGTCCCCCAACATTGATTGATCACCAGCGCTGTCTCTCCACCGCTCTCCCTCTCTCGACTCTTGTCTTAGTTGGGCAATGTTTTCCCCCTCCTTCGACACCCCCCTCCTTTCTTTCCTGCTTTCTCCATAATATTTTTTTCCCTTTGTCTTAAACTGACCAACAGTCAAAGTTCATCTCACTCTCTCCCTCTTTCACTCAAGTTGACTGTTGACATCAAAGCAGGTTCCCAAGTCGAGAAATTGTTTACCAAGAAACTTTGTGGGTTGTCATTAGGGAGACCAAGTTTGTCATTATCGTCAATGAAAAGTTAGCTTTAATAAATTTGCCAGTTTCGGTCCCTTTTTATCCTAGATGACTATAAGTAAACAACCCAATTCCCTCTAGGAGTTAGTAGTTTCGCTCTGTTTTCATTTAATTTAAAAACTTTTCGGTTCGGATATTTGTTTGCAAATAAATTACATGCTAAACCTCGATGTAAGAAATAAGGCATGGTTTTTTTAATATTAGGAATTTATTAAAAATAATAAAGTTCGACTGTACATGAATAACACGTGATAAAATACCTGGAATCAATAATCTATTTATCGAAGCTTACGAGAAAGAAAGGTCCCGGCACACAAAAGCCACCTGACCACCGGAGTCTGAGCAATAATCCAACCTTCATTGTTTCCAACAAAGAAAAAAACACTGATTGTTAAAATCCAAGTGGAGACAGTGAAGCTTGGATTGTTTCTCAGACCCCGATGGTCTAGTAATTTTTGAGTGCCAGGGCCTGACTTTCTCGTAGGCTTCATCTATTTAATGTAATAATTTATGAAAAAAAAAATACGCCAGAGCGTATTGTTACGTAGGCCGACGAAAGAGACACTGAAAAGTCACACGACCATAGTAGGCACATTAACAATTTAACCTTCATTGTCTCCATCTTGAATTTTAAGAAATAGTATCCTTTTGTTTATACGTTCTTGTTGCTTCTACTGGATAATATTGGTATGCCATACCAGCTAAAGCACTATAAGTATAAGTATAAAGAAAATATGGAAAACTAGTTGCAGGCAGCCATTTTGATTCCTATTTCATATGACGATTACTTATTGTTTTGCAGCAAATTCAAACTTCAGAGGCATATTTCCCTCTAATTTTTGTCAAAAAGGAAGTGTGCAGTCTGCAAGTTTGAATTTACTGCAAAACAAGAGACAGTCCATACTTTCTTTATATATTACTATTACTATCACTATTACTATTACTATTACTATACTATCAGCTAGAGATTCTCCGTATATAAGAGTTGCCACTAATTGGTGTCGATTCTGGTCGCCATGTTGTAGCCATTCTTTCTTGTAGCCAATAATTTGAGAGCTTTTTGACGCCATTTTGTAGCCAAACAGCTTTCATTTAAGTAGTTGTCGCAACTCTTATACATTGAGGAATTCTACTTTTAGCCTCTGTAAAAATGCTTGCCCATTTGTTTGCTGGATGGTCATGAAGAAATAAAAGTTCTGATTTTAGAATTACAAGATAAGGAAAGGTCATCCTCTTTTGGAAACGCCGACCACATGGCCGACAGGGCTAGAGTGTAGGCTTTCTAGTTCTGGAGTCCGCCGTGGGCTTGGATGTTTGTGTTTGTCCCGGGCTGCGTACAGATATAACTAGTGTAAAAAGCACAAAATGACCTTAGTAGTCGACGCCAAAATTTCTAATAAACCAACCAACCAACCAACCATCTTTTGGAAACAAAGAAAGTTGGGTTGTTGCTTTGCCTGTTACGGTCATGCTACTTTTCAATTCTCGTAAATTTAAAACAAGACTTTTTCCTCTTCTTATAAAAGGTGTCCCGGGAGTAAAGCTCAGTATTTTATGTGGTTATAGAATGGAGTCATTGTAAGTTAAAAAGTATATATAATATCTAGTCTTTTATTAATGGTTTTTGAGATACAGCTATTGGTTATGTATGTAGTAAATAATTTTAAGTTATATTAAAATAAGAGAATTAAGAAACTCTATTTATAGCCCCATCAACATCCTCTTCAATATGTAATCTTTCAATAGAGGTGCATTCAGTGACAGAGCGTGGAATCATATCCTGAATGTGGTTGTTCATATTGACAGTATCAGTTTTATCAGCAAAGATTGCCCTCTCACATCATCAGTTGTGATCTTTCTAATTTTCTAATATTTTAGATAAACATTATCCATTACTTCTCTAAAGGAAGTTACTACATTAGAAACACCACATGAAATATAAATTTTCTCCAGTTATTGGTTCATTGGGGAAAGTACCTTCACCTTTTCAGCGAAAGCTTCAGCAACTGCACGCCCTAAAAGTTGTATTCTCTCATTTGTTTTAGAATAATTTTTTTATATCTCTCCGAAGATTACATAAAAAAAGAAATAATAGTGATTTTTATTTATTTATTTATTTATAATTTTTACAATTATCCATCTTTAAAAAGTGAATCATTAAGTAAAGCATCGTAGCCGACGAAAAAGATGTTCACAGATCGACCATTTATTGTTGACGCAAATAATGTTTGAGATGCGCCTGTAAAAAATGCTTGAAATGCGTTGTATTTGTAGCATATGATTATGAGGCGTCTTTTACTTATCCTTGTTCATTTGTATGAGAATAGCACGTATATTCATGTAGATCGAAAGGTTTCTTTAAAAAATCGAATTTTTTTTATAACATGCAGGGTTTTCAATCCAATGCAATGCCATTTTCGGGAAACAAACTACATTAGAGACAAAATTCTGCAATCAGAATATAAAAATATTATAAATTTGATGAAATATGAGCATTTTAACTAAATAATGTTTAACTACGCATGCGTAAGCGTTATGAAAATATGTTTTGCATAATTTATTAGCCAAATGTATACAGCTACTCTTATAAAAAGCCCAAGCAAATATCATAAAAATTCAAAAAGATATCGTCGATAGAATGAGTTGAATTTCAGTTGCTCTCATAAATAAACAAAAGGATAAGGGGTTTTCTCCAAATTTTTATTTTTGGACCGGACACCAGTATCAACTACATCTCCTTACGCAGATATGAAGGTATATTGATTAGGGTAAAGGTGAAGCCATAAATAGATTAACCTGGTCAGCGACAATGTTGAGATAGCTTATGGCATTAAGAACATTTTCAGTGATTCTTAGGAGAATGTTCCATTTCTCCTAACTTGTAGGGTTGATATTTGGCAAGACGAATCCACGAATCTGCGGTGAGCGCACCACATTCTCTTGATACTTTCAGCAAAGTGGAGAAGGGACTAAAACTTGTCGGAATAAATACTTTCTTCCAGTCATCAAGTGTCTAATACAAAAGGCTAGCTTTCCTATTTTCTTGTGGTAGTATAGGCATCCTGGATTATTTGACCAATTAGTTGTAAGTTTCTTAGTGTTGTTGTTTTCTGGTATGACTTTTTGTGCAGCTATGATCATTCTGAAATGTATCTTTCTTGTGGTTGTCCTTCTGTTGCCTCAGACGATAATTTCCAGTTGTCTGCTAGCTCGTTTATCAAGTTACAGTTGCGCTTATTGATTAAGGTTTACTTCCAGAACTACAGTTTTCTGAAAACCCGAGATAATATCACCCATGAAAATCCTATGATGCCACCAGAGCTGGCATGACCCTCGAACTGGCTATTCTTGCATCGAGGATCTTGGGCTGCCAATATCTTATGCAGGCAATAACTTCATGCCCTATATGTTGCTTTAACGTCAGCCCGATTTATATAAAGACGTTCCTTCTCCAAATTAGAATGGATAATATTTCTAATAAAATATTCACTCGGTGCATTTACTTAAAAACAAGTTTTATGGGTAAACTTTAATGAGTGATTACTATCATAGCTCGATTTTTAAAAACGGAATCTGCCAATTGAATAAATTTCTCTTCTGTGTTATGCTAATACCATTTTCCATAGGAAGTGATTTTCTATCTCTCTCCCCAGTTATTACTTTAAATCGAATTCGAGCAGGCTTTAAGTGGAAAAATGTTTAAAAACATTCTTTATTGTGAAATGAAAATCAAAAAACGAGAAGACGATGATATGAGTAAATGGAAGAGGATGACACTGAACTTTTCATAAACGAGTGAAAACAACGATTTAAACCTTGGCCCTGCTCAGTTCGATTTCCCATCGTTGTGAGCGTTTCATTTTCTAGTAGAGAAAAGCTTTTTTTCCCCTTCCCCTACGCCCTATTTTCTCTTAGTCTCTATTTTTGCTGGGAGCTAAATTAAATTTTGTCACTCAAACTGTCTTCGCAGCGTCGGTTGTAGGTTTTTGACGCGGTGTCACACACTACCTCCAATGATTTTATTAAAAATCTTTTACCAAAGTTTCATCTCATCGTTACGGCGGCGGCCGAAGGGGGATCATCTTCCCTTCGAGGAGTGTCACGCCGTGTCACTGAGACTCGACGCTTCAAAGCTTCGCCACCACCGTTTTTAATGTTTATTTTTTTGCTCCCTTGCAGGCAAAGCCCTGAAAAAGCATTCAGAATTCATACATTTTTAAACCCACGTCCTTAAAGTGGAAGAAAGAACTTCAGCCATCTTCAATTTGCTGTCATTCAAAGAAATCGGACTTGTAATATATCCGCTCTCTCTCGCCCTTATGTGAGTGCAGTTGTTCAAGTTAGGAAGAAATTAGTTTTTATAATAGGTTGATAGGTTCAACGATCATAATAAGATGAAATAATTTACTATTATTAATTTTATTTTAAATCTTTTGTTATTACTTTATTATAAAAATATTTTAAATAATTAACAAGTACCGAAAGGTGCTTTATGCTATTAGTGGGGGGGGGGGCGTGTCTGTCTGTCTATCTATCCGTCTGTAGCTCGACCTTTTCGAAGCGTTTGAAAGATTTTGAAAATCTTTTTCACCAGTCGATAACTATGGTTCATCGCACGAACCATTTTGAAGATGGCACTTGCTCTAATGGTATCATTCTTGTATCCCCTACAGATTTTCAATGCTAAGAAATAGTTAGTAATACATCAAACAAATCTTAACGACAAGCTATAAGCGAATATAACGTTATTAAATATTGCTTCCACCATTCGATAAATATGATTGATCGCACAACGATGGTCGAAACCGATACAATGTCACGTGTTCTAATGGTACAATTATGGCATCCCTTAAAATATTTTCAAGGCGAAGACATAGCAAATATAAGCGAATATAAAGTAAGTACGTTTTTGATAATCGATAAACACAGTTCGATGATGGTCGAATTTGATTTAGTGGTACCTATGCTAATGCTACCATTATGGTACCATTGGAATTTTTCAATGCTAAGATTTGGCATGTAATATATCAAACAACTTGTAACGCCATGTCATGAAGAATGTCTAAGAGTAGTTAGTAAGTTCGAAGATGGTCGAATTTCATTCAGTGATATCTCTTCTAATGGTACCATTATACGAGGGTGGGTCAAATGAAAACTGCAAAATTGTAATTAAAATTCCAAATTTCGCCCCACAGTGTTGTATTCTGCAGATCCGTTAAAAATGAGCTGTAGAAATATCCGGTAGGTGTCAGGAAGGTAGAGACAAGCAAATAACGTCAGAGCAGCAATTTAAAGATGCTCGAAGATGAACGAATTTCATTCAGTGGTATCTATTCTAATGATACCATTATGATACCGTTGGAAAATTTTAATATATGTACTAAGATACTCTTTATAATATATCATTCCAATAATAATATAACATTCTCAGTCTCTTTCTATGCTTTATAATAGTGGGATCTAGTTATCCTGCAGGCCACTTCAGTAGCGCAAGTATGGCCACTTCAGTAACGCGCATGTTCCATAACCCATTCTGAGGCTTGCAAGTTTTTTGGCCATAAAAAACGTGCTACACTATCTGGCCATTCGTCACCGGAGACCTCTCGAAAAGCGCATGGGATCGTCCGTACAAGTTATACAACCTATAAAACACCTTAACGGGTTAGAATACACTCATAGCAGCTACTGCAGTCAATATGAACAGATGACACGAACTTAGTGCGAAGGAAAGACGGATGATCATTGGAGCCCACAGGTTTGGCCATTCGATCCGTGAGATTTCCAACAAATTTCAGAAACAGCGCTCGATAGAAGCGGGAGAGGGTTATAACATGCCAACCCAGACCAGTAAACCGACGAAATTGACAGATCGTGACCGTCGATGCTGGAAACGTGTGGTGATGTCAAACCGGAAGGCTTCGTTAAAAACGTTGCCACAGGAGTTTCGATCAACGTCGTTTAGTGATACAAGTGATCGTACGGTCTGTCAAAAAAAAAGTTCTGTACTAGAACCTGCTGTAGCCATTTAACTTTTTACATTAAAAATATCCTTCCCGCGAAAGTTTTAAATCGTCATTTCCTGTTCCATTGTAACAAACCTTCATGTTTCTCGTTATCCCTTACGGTTGAGCTTGGATATTTCTCTCCCCAAAAACATATCAAACTTAAAATTTCTGCATGCTCCCACAAGCTTCATTGCTTCGTTACCGGCTTATCTTCCGCCATTTTTTCTTCGATCGTACCAACGGGTATGAGCCTCGTTCTCATGCGCAATCTGGTTTGTGAATAGCGTAAACAACTTTATGGGATACAGTTTGCTACTTTCCCAGGAAAGATTTCTAGTGTAAAACCAGATTAATTACGGCAAGTATATTTATTTCAATTTTGTCAACACTTGCCGCAATTTTGCTCAGTCCCTCTAGCGGCAAAATACAGTACGAAGTACTATTCCTGGATAAAAATATCTTTTTTTTTTAAATATTTGCGCGTTTTTTTTAACATGTAGTTTTCCGGATATTCATATTTTTAGGATAAGATTACTGGAATTTTATGAAGGCCCCTCGTAACTACATCTTAAAAACTTGTTTCTATAAATATACTGTTTCGATAGTTTGCCAGCAACTTCAAGATTACCATAATTATGTAATCTCTTTGAAAAATCATCTATTCTGCGGTTAAGATTCCAGAACCCTCTAAAGTTTAAACAGAATTTTATTGCAAAAAAAGGTTGAAATTCGTGTTTATCCTCAGGCCTTCATCTACATGTGTTTGAATGTTACGCAGATCCTTGTTACAATTTTGCCCATGTTTATATAAAACTTGACGGGAGCGCAGCTATTCTTGGCCAAAAACATAAATTTACCTAAAGGTTTGGGAGATTTAAACGCTTTCATCTGTCAAAGTTAATATTTACACAGTTCCTGTTTCCAAAGTCTTTGTTATTGTTTCAAACTTAATATTTCTTATTTGAATAGAACTACTCTTCTCAACCTGTTAAACATAAAATCTTGCTCATGCGCTGAAATGAAACGAGATAAATAGAATAAGCTGAATTAAATACATATATTTCTTTTAATAACAGTAAATTGCATGGCTAGAAACAAACAACGAATGAAATGAACAGCTCCGTTTACTTACAATACTGCATTGAACAATCAAATGACACCGGAACGCAGTGTGCGTTGGTAGGCCTAGATTATTTTATTTTTAACAATTAACACAAGCAATCTACTGTAATAACTTTTAAAGTAATTGTTTGCAAAGAAATTTCAAGGTGCACGTGCTTGTTTGTTGGATTGGTCGTGGCGGACCAGTTGCTTGGCCACCGAGATCGCCAGATCTCACACCGATGGATTTTTTTTTATGGGGAAGCAAAAAATCAATGGTGTACTCCGAACCCGTAGATACCGAAGAAGAATTGGCGGCTCGTGTTGTCGCGACAGCAGGTGATATCAGCGACCGTGCAAATCAACTGTTTACACGCGTACATCAATCCATCATACGGCGTTGCGAATTGTGCTATGAAGCAAGTGGCGGTCATTTCGAACAATTACTGTAAAAGTCATATAGTAGATTGCTTGTGTTAATTGTTAAAAATAAAATAATCTAGGCCTACCAACGCACACTACGTCCCGGTGTCATTTGGTTGTTCAATGCAGTATTGTAAGTAAACGGAGCTGCGGGGACCCCATGTTCATATGACAAAAAATACTTCTAAGGACCTCTTATATCATCTCCCAAAAAATCTGTACTCAATTCAAAAACACCCTGTATATCTTATACAGGGTGATTTACATCGAATGTAAAATACTTAAAGGGGGTATTATAGAGGTTAAGATAAACACAAAACGTCCTATGAACATGGGTTCAAATATGAACGATAACTGAGATATGAACAGAAATAAAAATGCCGCCACCAAGATCAACAAGTTAATAACTCAGATTCTGTAAAGCCTAGATTAATGCAATTTGGGGGAATAACAAGGTACATAAGACTGTGTATACCGTTAAAATTTGATTGAATTCCAACGAGAAGTTTCCGAGTTACACAGTCAAAATTGTGACAAGTGCTAGTTAGTACTCACAAGTGAACACGTACGTATTATGATGTTGAATGAGTAACTTGGAAACTTCTTGTTAGAATTAGATCAAATTTTAATGGTGTACACAGTCTTATGTACTCTGTTATTCCTCCAAATTTCATTAATCTAGGCTTTACAGAATTTGAGTTATTATAACTTGTTGATCTTGGTGGCGGCATTTTTATTTCTGTTCATATCTCAGTTATCGTTCATATTTGAACCCATGTTCATAGGACGTTTTGTGTTTATCTTAACCTCTATAATACCCCCTTTAAGTATTTTACATTCGATGTAAATCACCCTGTATTGTAGTGATTGAGTTATTATTTAACCAATTAGGAGGTTTAATTTAGCTTTTTCAGGTTGTTCTGTTTACCTACAAGCGTAATTATCCCGGGCAACGCCGGGTCCTCTGCTAGTAAATTAATAAAAAGGAAAAGTCATAAAATGGAAAAAAATCCAATCGAATAAAATCAAAACCAAATAACATTATTTTTTCTCACTTTATAATATTCATTAAATGTGTATAATTAATTTATTTATTTTCAAAATATAGTGGTCGTGACATATGCCCACAAAGCAGTCTGCCGAGCAATGAGGGAGGAAAAAAAAACGACGAGCCATTTTGACTGAAGAGCGAAGCTGACATAGCAGTTGTAGGTGCGGGTTTTTCTGTTAGGTTATAACTCAAATTGACAGTAGTGACTTTGTCACATTGTAACAGGACACATTGTGTTAGAATCGCTCTCATGTGGACAGCGATTCTTTTACTATTGGCAAAACTGTCAATTATCGCAATCCTATCAATTATCACAGTACTGTCAAAGATCAAATTTTTTAAAAATAAAATCGAACTTATAGTTTCCACTGTTGCGGTAACCGTCGTACCGAATAAAATCAAGAGCCGACGCGAACTGCGATGATCCGTTGTAACAAACTTGAGCTAGGAAAGAAAGCCAGTCTGTTTTCAAATCCATCTTTGTCCCCATTCTCAGCTATGGTCATTAGTCTTGGATAATGACCGAAAGAGTGCCGAAATGAAATCATAGGATGTTTGGCAGGTGTTCTCTAATAGATAATGTTCAGCATCACTATAAGCCAGTCATTAGGTGTTGAGCCGTACCTCTCCGCATTGAAAGGGCTCACTTGCTTCGGTATGACCACATATACGAATGCCGCAAACTGTCTTCCTAGATAGTTGCTATTTTTCAAATCGGTGGTCACATAAGAGACCAAGGGGTGGGCCTAGAACTGGGTGGCTAGACTACATAGAGCATCCGGGTTCGAGTCGCTTGGGTATTACCATTGAGGACATGCGCCTGATGGCGGAAAATCTCAAGCGTTGATCCCGCGACGCGACCTTAACGGATAAGCAGGTTTGTAAACTAAGTAAGAAAACATTTTCAGCCTCGCTTTTATATAGACAGCGACTTATTTACTATTGACAGTCCTGTCAGTTTCACAGTCCTATCACAGACGAAATTTTATAATTAAAATCGAATTATACCTATTATTATACAGATTCACCTATTGTGGCACCGTCGTATGATTCACCTAGCTTTATTACTAGTATATATATAAATATAAATTTTATAATCTTATATATTATTAATATATAATCTTAATTTTATATATTAATATATCAATCTTATATATTAACATTATTGAATACTTAATCTTATATTTAATCTTATATAATTGTTAAAAAAAAATGTTTTATAACATGTCGCATTTTTTTAAAGTAACATTCTTTGGCTTGTTAATGGTGCATATTAATTAATATCTAGGAATATTGTTTCATTTTGACACTTAAAAAGACTTTATCAGCTGTAGCTCAAGTAAACACAGTTGTTACCAAGGTTTTCCCTCACTAAAAGCGCCCTCACGTGAGAAGTCGTTGAACTAAGGCGGTCTTAAGATTTCAATGGAAATCGTGTCGATTGAATAGGCTGTGGTTCTGCAGGCATAGTGTGTATGCAGAACAACAGATGGCTCTGTGATAGCTGGTAGTAGCGCAGCGAAGGCTGTGAAATCAGTCAGTTGGTGAGTGTCGTGCGAGATGGAAGTAGCCCGTGTTGAGCAGCGCGCTTACATCAAAATAGCCGTTCTCCGAGAAAGAAATGCGATGGAATGTCACAGTGAATTAGTGGAAGCCCTTGGGAATAATGCCCTACCATACCGTACAGTAGCACGGTGGGTAGGAAATTTTCAGCAAGGACGTATGTCAACCAGTGATGAGCAACGTTCGGGCTGATGGTATTCAGCGCCTGAGGCTGATGATATTCAGCGCCTCCCACATCGTTGGCAGCGTGTCTTGACAGTAGCAGGGGACTACTTTGAGGGTCTTTAGGCCCAGGTTTGTCATGTCAACTTTGTGTACTGTGTTGACGTTCTTTTGCACTGTCAAGGCCATATTGCCCTGTATACTACCGTAATAAATTAGTGTGTTACGATATTTCAGTGCTATTCATTGTTCACACATGTAGTTAACACCTTTTCCTTTCGTCTGTATATGTCACATTTTCCAACCGGATTGGTATCTTCAAGAAAAAAAATAGTTGCCATGACTTTTGCCCCAACCCTCGTAATATGCTTTAATAATAACAACCTGGTTTAAGATTTAATTGAAGTTGGTCTAAGCCTATTTTATGTAGGATAATGTGCATTATAATATATCGAGAATTTATGCGAAACATATTATCTCAGATACGTTCCCCTCTTGAAGGTTTAACGGCTGCCATGAACGTTAAGACTACTTTGAGTTCGGAATATAAAATTTTCAAATTTTCATCCATAATCTCTATCAAACTTCCTTGTGCAAAGTTTTAGTCAAGAACGCCTCGTCATGTCATATCCTTTAATCTTTATTAACCTTAAAATTCAATCCGCTTAATTCGTTCGCTCTTTATGCAGAGGAAACAGTTTATCGATTCATATAAAATTTATAGATGTAGTTTCAAAATAGAGATGATAACTCCAAGTTACAAAACGATTATATTCAAGAAGGGCTGAAGATTATTGAATAGCAATTTTTACAGAGTAGTCTCATTTATTTTGGTCATACGTGTCTGATTCTGTTAAACAAAAACGGGTGCAACACGATTGTTAAAACGGGTGCCTTTCTTTTTAGCACTGAGCACCAAGCTTGATGTTTCTTTTTGGCTCAGACTACTTGACACCTGGCATCCTAAACTCATTAAATTCGCCGGAAGTTCTGTCACTGAGGGTCTGAGCGTGTGAGTTGCCATCTCCAAGTTGCTCGATCTTTCGCTTCTCCATGATTCTGAAAATGATCTGATAAGAGGAGAAGGAGAAAATGTGCTTTTACAAGGTGAGACAATTAATAAACGAGACTGGAGCAATTTAACAAATACAAGACATATTTCTGGCAAAATGTTTAATATTTTTAAAGTATTTACCGTCTGAGACTACACACTTATTTCAACCTTCTCACAAGTTTTGGAAACGGGCTTTAAAGTCTTCTGTCTTAACCCTTGCAAATTCGGCTGTAACGTTCTTTTTTGATATCCTCCATATTCTCAAATCTGTGTCCTTTCAGAGTTGTCTTCACCTGTGTGCGTTCTGATATTATCGTATAGTAAGAACCAACTGCCTTTTGCATGAAATTTTGCCGTACTCGATGGATTCTCTTAATAAGACATTGCAAAATCGCCCTGTAGTACTGCTTGTTGACTGTTTATCCAGGCGGAAAAAACTCATTATGGTAATGCCAGTGCTGTCAAACAAAGTGATGAGCATAGAAGGGGATGGAGCCAGAAACTGTGGACACAGATTAACAAGAACAACAGGAAAACACTATTCCACATCAAAGGTTTATTGCAACGTATGCGCATTTCGGCAGCCAAGCTGCCTTCCTCAGCGTATACAAGAACTTGACCAGAGAATACGCTGGAGAATCAAGAACTTCTCTGGTCTGATCAAGTTCTTGTATACGCTGAGGAAGGCATAATGCGCATACGTTGCAATAAACCTTTGATGTGGAATAGTATTTTCCTGTTGTTCTTGTTAAAGTGGTGAGCATTATTTTGTTCTTAAATTTTCGAACTAGAATTTCTGCTTTCCCGGAGATTTGTGAGGACCGCTATTCAATGATTAGTCCTTTTGTTTCGGGGTCATATTGATAGCACCAGGTTTTGTCTGCTTTCAAAATTGAATCCAGAAAGTTCGAGTTGGCATCGGCGGCCGCGATGAATTCCGTGCAAGCATTCACTCTGTTTCATTTTTGTTCATCTATTAAGAAATGTGGCACACGGTTTCCATTTGCCCAAATCTTCTGTCAATATTAAGCGAATTGTTTCTGGGTTAATGTTTAAGGCTTCTTCCATCATTTTCCGGTTCATTCGCAGATCACTTAACAAAAGTTATCTCACGTTCTCGATCGTTTCCTCTGTTCGAACAGTTTTCGGACTCCCGTGTGTTCCTCATCTTTCATGAAATCTAGCGAACAATTTAGAAACACCTGCACGAGATAGTGCATCAACACCACACATATGGAATAGTGCGGCTTCATCACCATATTTATTACTGGAATGTCAACTAATGACTGCGTGCGGTTGGAGAATATATAGGCGCGCGTAACTTAATTGTTGCAAATTTACACACGGTAACAAGGACAATTTATAGAAAACACGCATCGTCGTGGCCGCGCATGCTTGAACGTGGAAAGTATTGTTCATTACTTGTCGAACCTTGTATTTTACAAGTAGCAGAGATAAATAACACAGACTTTATTTTATTTGTTGCTGTTAGCTGCAGCAATATTGAAGCAGCCTGCAAAGTATCGTCGTTAGTTTCAGTTTTATGAAAAGCCTGGAAAAAGAATTTCTTCTTTTTCCCTTTTGCTCTGTGACGTAGACATGCCAGCCCTCGCAGCTGACGAGAAAAACAGGCCGTGGAAGCAAGGTAAAACAATGCATCGCTTAGGCAAAGAAATCAAACATCTCAGCACTTGACAATGCGGCCAGATTCAAGTGGTGGTTGGAACGTCGAAAAGACCAGGCTTTCTTCCTCTGTAACGTTTTTAGAAATGAGGACTCGTTTTTCTATGACAATAACGTAACAAGTCATGACTGGTTTTTTCTTCGTCTCTGTCAAGCACTAATACAAAAACATCGATGTCTAACTTGTTCCTTGGCCCGCATATATCCCTGTTTCAAACCCTATCGAAGATTCAGCCGTATCGGAAATCCCAGTTGAGCTCTCTGTCCATTAGAAAAAGGAGTGGAACACGCATGCCTGTGGCTTTGTATCGCAACTTCGTTGAATGGATATCCAGGAGGGTTGATGAGATAATTTCGGCTTTAGATAATATCGAAAGTAGATCGTCGAGATATTAGACAAGGTACAGAATATTCCCTTCGAAATAGACCATTTTTAGGGTGGTGTATTTTAATAGGAATCTTCTTAGAGAAATTTGTATGGATGCTGGTCGTGTCTGAAGTGTGTAGTACACAATGTGATGCAAAGGGAAAAAATAATAATAGGGCAAAAGACAAAATAATAAGAATGTTAATCAAATTAGTAAAGAAAAAGCCATAGTAAATGACGTAGACGTGGGTTCCTAAACTCTGGTCCGAAGGCACTGATCGGAAGACCTGACGATAGGTGAAGTTCCATTCCGGTGAAGGGCCTAACAACAGGCGAGCGGCACGTGACGAGCGAAACGGCAGCCGATCACAACGGGAAAAAGAGTTCTTTGCTGGCTCAGTGCAGCAACGGCGGCATCAAGCAAACGTGGAGACGACCACAAACAGGAAGGCGGCATCCCAAAATCATCACAAAGTAGCAGATCAAAGAGCTAGCCATGGCTCCTACGGCCGAATCAGAAGGGAGGCTCTAGGAAACTCTTTCCGACAAGTAAGGACTGCTATCCGAGACTAACAATAGAGCTCCGCATAACTACACACAAAAAGCGCTAGACAAGTTAAACTTTTTAAATTCGAACAAACCAGAGAAACAACTCACATTTGTAGGAGGAAGATGCGACCACCGCAGGTCGGATCGCCGACCAGACTGCTAGGCAAGATAAAATTGTCGAACAGCAAAGGTCCGATTACGAGAGCAACAAAAAAGCGCGGGCGCGAAGAGCAGACGGCACGCCGCGAGAGGGGAAATAATATAAGAATAGCAGCGAGGAAATCATTGTTAAAACGCGATCGCAAAGTAGCGAAAAGGCCTAAGAGTGGTGGATAAAACTAAACCTATGAGGATAATGCACAGGCTTGGAACTAAACCTTTTATAATAAGACGCTCAAACTCAAAAAGGAAAGATAAAATTTGGTTTGTAAGCCTCTGCAAAGTAGAAAACAGACTCTTCATTTTTAATAAATTTCGCTAGACAACACTTCTTTTTTTCAAGTTTTATTTAGAAGCATAACGCACAGGCTTTATGTTCACTGTATTTAGATTTGACAAATAAAATTTCGTTTAGAGGATCTGCGCGTTTTTAAGTGAATCTACTTTGAAGGAAAAATTATTTTTAGCGTTCTCTTCTTCTACGAAATTGTAATTAGGTCATCTTTCTAAGAATTTGAATTTGTAATCTAATTCCTACGGGATTAAGCTCGGATAATGTTTTCTCCTCTTAACGTTTCATTATTTTTTTCCATATTTACTTTTCATGAAAGCAGCCAGGGTAAATTTTAATGGAAGCAAAAACCAAATTAACTTAAATGTACATTTGAACCATGTATTAACTCTTACATTACTTTTTATTTCTTATTTTTTACCTTTTCTCGTATTTACACTAAATGCTAATGAGTTCTTTAAAATGAGAACCCAACCATCACTTTTGGTTTGGACTTCTAGAAGGAGCTCAGGGAGATTTCAACATTATTCTCTTAAACATACCGGGTGATTCAGTCAATTTCTGACCATTTCACTCGAATAACGTGCATTAGGGATAAACAATTGAAAGAATATGAGCGCTATATCGAATTTCTAAATAGTTAGAGTTTGTATTGTTGCAACGGCGCTGCATGAAAATCGTATTGTTGAAAAATGGCGCCCGCTTTATCAACAGAGCAGAAATGCAAGGTTGTCGAATGGTATTTCGAGACAAAATCACCTATAACCGTGCAAAGAAAGTTCCGGAAGGAGTATAAGTGTCGAGTCGCACCAGGCAGGCAAGCAATCATGGATTTTGTCAAGCAATTTCGTGCCACTGGATGTGTTAAATGCAAGAAAAAAGGCGGGAGCGAAGCTCGTGTTCGAACGGCCGAAGTTGTCGAAAATGTTCGCACAAGGTTGGTCAATTCCCCTACTAAAAATCTGTTCGCCGCTCTATCCATTGAAGAAGGGCTGTCGTATACCACGACGTGGCAAATTTTGAGAAAGGATTTACACCTGTTCCCGTATAAGATCCATGTCTATCAGGAGTTAACAGACACTGGAAGACAGAAGCGACAACAATTTGCGATGAAGTTTGGAGCAGAAATGGAAGCCAATCAGGACATTGTGGACAACCTGTGGGTGTCAGATGTGACCTTCTTTCATCTGTCAGGTGACGTTAATAAACACAACGTTCGTTTTTGGGGTTCCCAGCACCCCCATGAGATCCATAAGTCACCTCTTCATCCACGAAAGGTTATGGCTTGGTGCGCGATTTCCAAAAGAGGCATCATTGGTCCGTTCTTTTTTGAGGGCACCGTAACGTCACAGGCTTACTTTAACATGTTGGAAACCTTCTTCATCCCAGAGCTGCGAAGGAGGCGTATGCCGCTTCGACATCAATGGTTTCAACAGGATGGGGCTAGGCCTCACACCACTAATGAAGTGCTAGACTTTCTCAATCAAATATTCGGAAATCGTGTTATTTCAAACAGGTTTCCAGATCGATTCGGGGGTGGCTTTCTTTGGCCCACTACGAGTCCTGACTTAAACCCATGTGATTTTTATCTCTGGGGGTTTCTTAAAGACTGTGTGTTCACTACAGCACCAAGAACCCTAGACTAGCTGCGACAAAGCATCGTCGACTGCTGCATCCTTGTGGATGCAGAAATCCTGGATAGAGTTATGAACAACTTCACCATTCGGCTGCGAGCAGTTAAAAACTTTCGTGGTGGCCACATTGAGTATATCATCAAGACTTTTCCACGGGAATAAAAACTCCGAACTGCCTAAAATATCATACTGAAATGCTAAGTTTGTAAACATTAATGGGTCAATAAATCATAGTACTGAAATGGTCAGAAATTGACTGAATCACCCTGTATGTTTTTCTAAAATTCAGCCAAGAATGACGATATTTTCCTGGATCGTTAGATAAGCATTACTCAAGACAGAATTTATCCTGTCCGTTCTCATTGACGAGAGTCAAAACTGAAGTACTTTTAAGACCAACAATTCCTCTAACTCCGACACAATTATGGTAATCAGGAAAATTTCAATAGATGAGAAGCGTTCTGGAAGAACTTACCATTTCAAGATAGATGCAAATTTTTTCTTGCCTATATATTTATTATACTACGAGGATTGACCAATAGAAACACTGGTGCATCCATAGATTTCCATGAACATTAAGGCATGACTTCCATTGGTGCAGTAATCTATAAATTCCCATCTGGTAAAATTCATACGCTTGTTGGCGAAACCATTGCGTAATAGCGAAGTCTACGTCAGCGTCCGAATTGAACCGCAATCCTTTTAGTGATTGTTTTAGAAAGCCAAAGACAAGGAAATCGCACGGGGAAAAATCGGGACTGAAAATCAATTTCCAACTGTTTCACACTTTCATCTAATGCTGCAACTCGAGCATCTTCTGGACGGGCCAAATCTTTCGTGGATTTCCTTCCTTATCGAAATTTCTTGCACCATGCAACTACCATCGTATGAGAATAACTATGATCGCCATATACAACTTTCGTTCTGGTAAAAATTTCTACTGCCTGATGCCCATCAGTAACCAGAAATTGAATAACATCACACAGATTATCTTTAGAGGGATTGTCTACCATAAACGCCATCTTCCAACTTAATCAAAACTTTGATAAAGAAGCACACACCTAATATGTGTGACAGACGCCTCACTTAAACAATGCCATAACGAATAAACGAATAGAATTAATAAATGTGATTACTTGCGTAGTTTCCCGTAGTTTTCCGCGAGATGTCACTGCGTGCATTTTCGAGAAAAAGATAAACATTAACAGTATTTTTAAAAATTAATTTTCAAACACCATTTTTTCTTACTATTTATTTACTGTTTCTTAAACGTAAACACCAAGGTAAAATCTATTTTAAAATGTATGAAATTCATTTAAAATTGTAAGAAACCAATTTGTAAAAACTGTAATAGTGAAATCACTCTCCACAGCTCTTTCCTACAGTTTTCATTATAAAGCGACGAACCCACGTCCAAGATTAAAATTCTTTTCTAATATTAATCACCAGTCTGACACAGAACAAGTATACAAAATTGGTCTCGCACGCAGTTGTTCATTCACAATATACTCATTAAGAACTAACCACAACTTGCTTCTGTTTACTGAAATACGCGTTATTCTGTTTATAATGGGCCTATGCTTAAAGATACTTTCACTTTCATTCAGAAATATTTCTCCACGATTATGCCCAGACAGAAAAAATAATTTTTGCATTCTGTTAACTATTCTGTACTTCATAAACATTTTTATTAGGAAATAAGTCAATTATGAATGGCCTATTAATTTTTACTTCTTTGTACGAAGTATTGTAATCGCGAAAAATTTCGGTTTTCAGATTTCAATGGAAATATCCATTTTGACTATCCCTGAATCCATTTTGCCTTGTTTAGGCGTGACGTCTGTACGTACGTATGTGTTTCGCATAACTAAAAAACGATTAGCCTTAGAATGGTGAAATTTGTGCACTACCCTTTTGATTGTAATCGGCCGGTCCAAAAATGTGTATACAGTCCGACATAGAGATAGATCAAGGTGAAAATTCTTGGCTATACGAAAGAGCTATTTTGACCCCTCGCAACGACCAGATCGTAGCAATAAACGCTGAAATATTAACATTTGTTCATGGGGAAAGTGTAGAATATATCTCTATCAACAGAGTAATGGAAAAAGAAGACACTACGAACTATCCGATTGAATTCTTGAATTCCCTGAGCGCACCCAGCCTTCCATCGCACAAAATTAATTTAAAAGTCGGCGTCCCCATAATTCTCCTTAGAAATTTAAGCCCACCAAAAATGTGTAACTGCACTCGACTGAAAGTTACAAGTCTACAGCAAATCGTGATAGGAGCTGAGATTTTAACAGGATGCGGCGCAGGTGATAGAGTTTTTATACCCCGAATCCCCCTCATTCCAAGTAATTTTCCCTTCAGTTTTAAACGTGTACAGTTCCCAGTCAGCTTATGTTATGCGATGACCATAAACAAAGCGCAGGACCAGACTCTGCACGTTGCGGGCGTGGATCTCAGTGAGAATTGTTTTTCGCACGGCTAACTATATGTGGCTCTTTCCCGTGTCAGCAACTCTAGCAATCTTTATGCATACATCCCTGGTGATGCTACTCCTAACATTGATTACAGAGAAGCTTTGTTGTAATTTGAAAACTTCTTTTAGTTGTATTAAATATAAAGGAGTATATTACCTAAGTTTGTAGATGTGATTACTACTAGCATAAAAGAGACAACCAAACCGCTTTTCTACAAAAATTTTATTCCGCATGTAAGTACATGCATAGAGTCAAGCTGAAAAAAGGTCGCTTAGCGACTGAAATGTACATACATGCATTTTTTGGTTGTCTCCCCTATGTTAGTTCTTTTAGTTGTTTTCTTAATGTCTTTGTTTTGATCATGGTTCAAGGCTCAGAGAATTTTTATAAAAAAACGGCATTGGTATGTGTTTCAGTGATCTACACGTACGAAGTCGCGGACACAGCTAGTTATTGAAATAAAATTTTATGTACTTTTCATTTTAATTCAAAAATTATTACAATAAGATATTAATAATTATTAATAAATTAATATATTTAAATTTAAAAGAGTTAAAAAATATATGTATATGAAGTCGGAGTCGAACTGATGCGTGTTTACGGATCCGACATGTTCTCCGTTACACCACATTTCTACTTGAGCGACGTGAAACAAAATTTATGTATACATTGATATAAAATGCTAAGGAAATTTCTAGGGCTATTTTTCTTGTGTATAATTGTACACTCACAAGCCAAAAGTCATAGGATAGCTGGGGACTATTTTTCAAGTGGCAGTAGCATCATGTGCAAACCGTATAAATAAGCAAATCAGTGTCATGAGTAAGGGGTGAGGTGTTCAGTGTGACAATGGCTACACGACGAGAGCCATCCGAGTTCGAACGTGGCCTGATACGGGGAGCACAGCTTTTGGGTCATTCAATATCGGAGATGGTTCAAGAATTCGACATCCCACGGTCCACAGTTTCAAGAGTCTACCGAGAGTACCAACTTAACGGTATTACCTCCCACCATGGACAACGCAGCGGCCCACCACACCTTCTCAATGAACGGGACCAACGACGTCTAAGTAGGATGGTCACCGCTAACAGGCAACTGACACTACGCGAGATGACATCAGATTTTAACCAGGGTGATATTAGAGCTGTATCGATGCGAACTGTGCAACGAAATCTCGTGTCTATGGGATATGGAAACAGAAGACCCACGAGGGTGTCTTTGCTAACAACAAAGATATCGTCAGCAACGTCTTTCCTGGGCCCATGAACATATCGACTGGACACTTGACAAGTAGAAACGTGTGGCCTGGTCTGATGAGTCTCGATTTCAGCTGATGGTACGGCTCGAGTTGATGGTAGGGCGCAGACCCGACGAAGGCCATGGAGTTGTCATGCATGCACTGTGCAAGCCGGTGGTGGCTCTGTAATGGGCAATTGTGGAAAGCTCTTCAGTCGGAATGGTTTGCAAAGTCTTCAGATGTCTTCCACCGGCTTGCGGAATCAATGCCACGGCGCATTGTGGCATTTCGCCGTGTTAGAAGAGGTCCCACACTTTATTGTGCTATCCCATAACTTTTGGCATGTGAGTGTATATTGCGTGTTAGTATTTTCTGATGAAGACACGTACACAGTGTACTATTCACACATATAGTATGGTTCCAATCGGTGTCCCAAAGCCCTTGTAAGATCCTAATATTTCAGGTGAGATTTTTGAATTAATAATTGTGTAAATATTTGATGTTAATAAAAAACTAATATTTTGGTAGTTGCGTAAGTCTCCTCTTTATTAAAGAATTGGAGGATCGTATCTCACTTTTCAATGAAATAAGTTTAAATGAAGTGCAGGAAAAATGTGTATATACAATTTTAGGGCCAAGGAAGTCCTGTGGTATCCACATCATATTTTTATAGTAGGGCCACTCCACGTCAATTCAGGCAGAATTTTATAGTTTTGGTACTTGACCTCTCAGATTTAATGAAATTTGGTCTATACAATTGCCCTAGGGAGTTGGTAATGAATGCCATATATTATTAATTTTCTTTTCGTTTTTATGGAAATTACGAACGTTTAAAATTTTCGAAATTTGTTTGAGGGCCTTTTTTATAAAGTACTATAACTTCGGTTGTATTTTACTTAGAAAAATGTGATTGGTGACATCTTTAAATGTAGATTCTTTATAAAATTTTAGAAATTATATTACGCATGCGCAAATATTTGAATTTAATAAAATTGTTCTATTTATGCAAATTTCTCAAATGGTGGGTATTTTTTTCGTTAAAAATTATTAATATTTTACACATACATTCATAAAAACAATACAAAAAATTCAAAATTGTGTTTTGCTCCGTTTTGAAGATATTAATTTTTAAACCTCGAATTCCAAGCCACACTACATCCGTTTGTAAGTTACAGTTCTCTAAATGGATAAGGCATCCTAAGAAATATAAATTTTTTGGTAATATCCAATTGTCTTAAATATTCTACAGCTGTTTTTTTATTCCTTTCAATATGAACTCATTAAGTTTTTAAAAGAAAATTCCATAAATGTAAAGAAGATACGAGGGTTGGTCGAAAAGTATTGCCTCCATGGCTGTAACTTTTTTATTTGTTAACCGATTTTCAAAATTCTTTTTGTATCTAATAATTACATTTGTCCTCTATGTATTGCAGTATTCACTTTCCGACATAGTCCCCATCCCGTGTAACCACTCGGGTGAACCCGTCGGAGAGGAATTCCGGGGTTGTTGTCGACACTAGGATTGAATGGCAGTTTTGAACCATCTTCTGCAGCACGATAACGCTCGCCTGCAAACAATCGCCACACACAAGAGGTGTTGCAGCGCCTACAGTTCAAAGATGAAAAATCTTGAACTTTGCGACTTTCACTACTTCCCAAAGAAGAAAAAGCACCTTAAGGGACATTCAATCCCTGATGACGAGATAAAAGAAGCCATTAAATCCTCTTATCGACATTAACCCCGGATTTCCATTCCGAATTTCTTAAAATTAGATTAATTCGTATTGCGTTATATGGAAACCGCATTATATAAGCAATTTTGTTTCGCAGTTGGAGAAACAAAGCCATGCGAACACGCGACCGCTCATTATATCGTCGAGCTGCTTGTGCCATCTATTGTAATGTTGCATGAGAATTTTGGTAAGATAACTGAAACTAAAAAACTGCGATGTCGCGTGCATAAAAGAACAAACAAACAGCGGAATGAATTCTTCATCATTTTGACCATGTAATTGAAAAGTATATATTATAGGTAGAATGTATACAATTAATCTAATTAGTTGCACATAGTAATATAGAGAGTCGCAATTTTTTCCCGTATTACATGGACACTGCATTGTGAGAATACCGCATTACAGGAGGTTTGACTGTAATATTATAAATTGTTAATTTTCCTTTAACTATGATAACTTGTTATTAAAGGCTACTTAAAAAACGAAATTCTTAAAAATTTTTAAATTAATATTAAAATTTATTTAAAAATACCAAAAGAAAATTATATGCTTACAGTCAAACACATTCTAAATGTTCACGCTTAAAGACTCATTTTCAATTAGATATTGCGGTTGCTTAACGTGGTAGCAAAAATTACATAACTGCATAATGTATTGCAAATTGGCTGAAATTGAAAACGTACTTATCGAGTAGCACGTTGTAATGTGGACAATTTAAACATAACATACCAATAAGTCTTATCATCGTGTAACTGTTTCGTCGTTAGACAACAATGATGAGAAGAAAGAGATTTTACGAATTTTAACATGTACGTGTACAGATCAATGGTTTACCTTTTATTAAGGACTTTTTAGCTTAGATTAAAATGTACATTGCCGTGGTGCTATTCATGCTATTGCTGAATGTTTAATTACAGACGGCAGATAAGCCACCGGACACTTAAATGCATAAAAATAAATCAGAATCACAACCACCAACCGTGGACAAGCGATTATGTAGTCATTATAATTTCATTTGCTTAAATTATGACACTAGAAGAGAAGTCTGTGAAAAAAAAATCCAAATTCCCACCTGTCCTACTTTCATAATGGTGATAGCCGTAAATCTTGAGTGGGCGTCAGTATTCCATTTAGGAAAATCAAAAGGCTTATACAAATTCACTTAGAAAAATGAAAAAAATCACGGAAGAAGAGTGCGCTGTGTTTTTGAAGTTACAACTGAAATCGAAATTTTCTACAAAAGGGGTTCTCTATTTTAATGAGTAGAAATTACTTGTTGAGGATTAGTCGGAGCCCGCGCCAGCTCGACTCTCGCTAATCCACTTAAACAAGTTCAGCCCCGCCACTTAAAAATAGCAAAAGCAGTCTCCGACCGACGGCGAAGCCGCTAAACAATGCAAGTTTTGCAGATATGTTGCGACCGCGTCTGCGTCTGTGCGTGTTGTTCTTTAAAGTTGAAAGAAACATAAGAAAGGTTTTTAGGGGTCTACCTCCGCGCTAAGTAAAAACTGCATTCGCTGTAATTTTCAATTTGCATGTTTTAACGCTGAGCAAATTAATTTTCTTTGCAGGAATGTTTAATGGTGTTATTTTCACGTTTGCACTTCAGTTTTCAAATTGTGTTTTTTGAGGGCTTCCTTCTCCAACGCAAAAGTGTTTTTTGCTGACATTTAAATTTTTTTTTAATTCCTTCGTGACTAATTTGAATTAAAGTATGAATTGTAATGACTAATTATTTTTAGGTCATATCATTTATATTTTTTTTATTTTTTTTATTTTCAGGTAAGATTCATTTGCTTAGATTTCTTCTGAAAAAGAAAATAAAAATGCTTGAAAACTTTGTAAGTAGCTCTTTTTTCTTTTAAAATTGAATGACATTTTGATGAAATTTGCGAGCGTCTTAGTTATTGGAAAATTATTTAAATTTACCATTACTTCTCGTAAATAAGATTTTGAACATATGCTTCTACACACCTTTACTCTATTTCAAATGACATTGTATAAAAAAAATGTAGATGGCAGAATTTGCTCTAGCGAGACATGTTTGTCATATTTATTTTTATACGTGGACACAGTTTATAAGTCATAGTCATAGGCAGTAAATATTCTAAAATTAAGATATATTGAAGTTTAAAAAAAACTTAGATTTTTCTAAAATTTAGAATTGTTCTCAATTCATTATGTATGGGTTGGGCAAATTAGGAAGCACTTCGTAATAGTGATACTCCTACACATTTTATGAAAATAATCTGTTAATAAAATACAAATGTACATATCTGTGAGTTCTGGCAAATTTAAGGATTAACATCAGTTACCACTAAATCGGAATATTGACGGAGTACGAGGGGCAATCAAAAAGTTCACGAAATGACGCTATAGCACTCTAATAGTAGGACATACGGCAGCGTACCTAAATTCCTTCAAGGTAGCACTCTTGCGAGCACACAAAAGGTAGCGCTCTGTCGAATTTGACTTGATATACTCCGTGGTTGCAAAACGTGTCCCCCTCAGGCCCATTTTCAGAGTCGGGAACAGCCAAAAGTTACTATGAGCGAGATCCGGAGATTACGGTGGCTGAGGGATGACAAACTAATAAATTCATTGAATAAATAAATAACAGTGTAATGAGTAAAATAGACATCAAATGGAATTTAATCAAAACTGTTTTTGCTACTTGATTGTAATTGCTTCATCAAAAGAGAAGTTTTTTGTTAGCAAAGAATTGCTCCACAAGAAGCGATATGTGACGCGGTGCGTTATCGTGACGCAGAAACCAATGTCCCTACCATTTGTCACGCCGCGTCTTCTGCAGGGCCGATAGCGTCTCTGAACCAGAATTTCCCAATTTACACATGAACTTCATTGTTCGCACGCTGTTCGAATTGTGACATTGCGATTAACGACCAACACTCACGTCTACTTGAAACGGAAGAGTAACGAAACGGCACACAGTAATCTGCCAAGCCTTGTTGCGCTTGCCAGCAGAGACGCTGTTCTCCCTTCCACAAAAATGATCGCTATCTTATCGCGCGTTCGCCGTCTGTTGAGGAATTCCGGAACTTTTTGACTCTCCCTCATAAATTCTATTTATATAAAATATTTTTCTTTACTCTCACATACAGGGTGTCCACAAATGATTACTCTGATTTCAGCCGTTGTATGGCATAATGTATTGTATGGTTTGCAGAAACGGTATCTCCGATTTCAGGTGGCGTGGTCTCCTTCGATTTCAATTTGTAGTCAGGAGTTCACCAAAAGTACGGCTTCTTCGCTAAGAAGTGCAATGTGGACCCGTCGTTGCACTACGGCGGCGATAACCTTATCAACCTCATCCATCACAGGTAGATGTTCCATCGTGCGCTGCGGACGGTGTGCAGCGAATGTTTAGGACACTTTACGGAAATAACCCAACTGATATGTGGTCATGGATGATACCTTTAAGCAATGGGATCAGTGACTATTTAGACGATATAACCCTCGTTCATTAGGCCACCACCGAAATCAAGTAAACAACCTTCGAGCGAAGTTAGAATTCCAAGGAGTACAGTGCACAAAGTGGTACGCAAACGTCTAAAATTTCATGCGGCGTACAAAATGCTGATTGCAGCCAAATGATCGTCCCAGACGTGACCAATTTGCTAACAACATTTTTACAGAGGATTGATGAGGATAATGATTTTTTGCAGCGTGTCTGTTCTTCCGACGAGGTTACATTTCATGTAAGCGGAGTAAGTTAACAGGCACAATTAGTGAATCTAGGGTTCAGGAAATTCACACGTCATAAGAGAACATATAAGCTTAGAGACAGTCTGAAAATGAGTGTGTGGAATGACTTATCCATGATCGAATGCTTGGTCCGTTATTTTTCTTTGAAGGAACAGTCACTGAAAATTGACTCGTCTCTGATTGGCTGGTTCTGATGAGGTCATGCTTTCTTTTTATTCTGTATTTTGGTTGGATCTGTCCGTTTATTCAATTTGTTGTTGTTTTCCTTGTACCATGTATTCTGCAGATTGATGAATGCAAAGCCAGTCGAAATGTGCATACGGTTTATTAAACTTTAATGCGGACAAAAGGTTGTATTTTATTCTTTTTGATTATATTTATCCAGCTACTCGGTTTCTCCATTCTTTGTGAGTTACTGAAAATGTCTAGTCAACTATTCCATTCCTCAGCTACAGGGAATACAACCGACTGTCACCTTTCAGCAACATGGAGCTCCTCCTTATTGGGCTCTTAAGAAGTTCGCATGCTTCTTAATGAAACATTCCCAAATCGGTGGATTGGTAGAGATGACCCAATCCCATGGCCCCCGAGATCACCGGACATACCCCTTAGATTTCTTTCTTTGGGGGTTTGTTAAAGATGCTGTTTACAAAACAGCAGTTCCAGATCTTGGGACCTTGCTACAGCGAATCAGACATACAATTGAAGGTGTTACTCCACAGATGTTGCAAAGTGTGAAACCGAATATCAGTTGAATATTTTGAGGGTAACTAGGGGCGCCGTTTTTGAATTTTTTTTTCCTTTATGGTTATAATTTTGTGTTTATGCACTGATGTAAAAATATGTTTCTTTATCAGTGTACATTACAGAATTTATAATATATTATAAGCAGGGTAATTATTTGTAACACTCTGAATTTTTGGCTTTTTCAATTGTTATCTTTTAAATTAAAAATAATAGAATGGGTGTTATAAATGGTAATTTTGTTGGGGGTTTTTTGTTAATTTTATTTTTAATTTATTTTTTAAAACAGAGTTTCCTGCAATCTGAAATAAGTATTCATTTTTCAAACGCCTTCCAATATAATATGCATATTATTCAATAATCATTTTTCATGATCATCATGCACAAAATAAGCGGGAACGTGGGTTGGTGGGGGGGGGGGGGGAAGAGGATCGAAACCCTTTTGCTGCAAGCTGTTGCCACACGATCGCCTTTCGCACCTCTTCGAAGTAATAAATGAACTTTTATTCCTTCTTTTCATGATTTCTCCCCAATACTGTGTACATTATTGATCTAATATTTTAAACTACGCTATAATTTATGCTTGATAATAAATGCAATTTGATACTTAGGGTAGCGTGAATTTTTGTTTTATGTAATTATACGAAGAAAGCAATTTTATTTTAACGTTAACTGGTAACGTGAGTTAAAAAATACATTCCCTTCCGGATTCATGATTGCACTGGATTCTTTCACCAAAGCAAACTTTGACGAAGCACAGCAGACGATAAACCCTGCTTTCACACAATTTCTTTTAAAATATTTTTTATTATAATTGAACGGAAGATTTTAAAGATTCGCATAAATCATGATAAATCGTCAAGTCATATCTCAAGATAAATGCTGATCTATTGTAGGATTCCACGATAGAAACCAAGTAATTGTCTGATGAGATGCCGCTGACATTTTCTTAAGCTACTCTCAACGCTGTATGCATTTTGAAAAGAAAAACTTGTTAATCCAAGTTCATGTATACGTATTATCCGTTGTCGAGAAATTGTAGCAAGTGGCACCAAACAAAGTCAAAGTAATGCATTGGGAAATTCTCTTTTCTAGATGAAACTGCGCTGCGCTCGCCTCAACTAAGGAGATAAATAACCAAATCAATGGAGATGAAGGGTTTCATAAAATTTCTTTTGACAGTTTTATTGATCTTAAACATAGCTTTCTGGTTTTTCTTAACTCTTTCAAGTTGGTATAAAAAGTTTTATAAAATATAAAGGGACTTTAGAACAGACTATCAGTTTCTACAGCTGAAATAATAATCCAAGAAGCTTCTATAGCAATATAAAAAAGTACATACATATACAGGGTGTATCATCTAAATTGAACCAATAGCCAAATTCTAAAATACAAATCTGACAGAGTACTTTCAATTGAAGAATTATTCTACAGGGTGAGTCAAAAGTCGCAGTACACCCTGTTTTTTCGAAAACCTTTCAGGAATTGGGAAATCTGAATATTCCAGTAAGGTATGGGTCAGGTGGTTCATCTTTCACGGTATGTACCGAACATGGCCGCCATCTTGAAATCGGCCATCTTGAATCTAAGTCAATTTGTTTAAATGGAAAGGGGGTCGTGTGATATATCAAATAATATCAGCATTTTCTGACAATTTCATTCCTGTAAACAGATTTGAAATAGCGGTTATGGTTCAAAAGTTACAACACATTTTGTTTGGAATTACAGGCTGGACTGTTCTCCATAAGGAACAGTCATTTAATGTATTCAACATGGTGTCCCTCTTGGTCAAGGCACATTTGAAGGCGCTGAACCCAATCGTCATGCACTCGCAGAAGGATTTCCGCAGAAATGCTGGCACACGCATCTTCAATGCGTTGCTGGAGATGGTGTCTGTTTCTGATTTTCTCTGCATATACGACTTGCTTTAAATGACCCCACAGATAAAAGTCAAGTGGTGTGAGATCAGGTGATCTGGGTGCCGGTGCTCGAGTATCTGAATCTTGACTGGATGCCATTGATGAGCATGAAGGATTCGTACGATCGATGACTGGCTGATTCCACATTCTGTTGACAAACGTCGTGTGCTGCGTTGTGAGCTCTTGACGAAGGACGCCAAAACCAAAAAGGACGAAGGACGCGTTGAGGTTGTCTCGTCAGCAGCACTTATTGAACGGCCACTCCGTGCCACAGTCCCAGTTTCTCGGAATTTTTTAATTAAGCACCTGACAGTGTTGTCTGAAATTGGAGGTCTTTCTGGTTGCCGGTTGTTAAAATCTGCAGCTATGAACGGAAACTTCGTTTTCCATACATCAAAATGACCTCAATTCTTTCCTCCGTGGTTTAAGCCATCTTCAGTTACCTGCTACAAAATGAAACAAAATTTGTTGTAACTTTTGAACCATAACTGCTACTTCAAATCTGTTTACAGGAATAAAATTGTCAGAAAATGCTGATGTTATTTGATATATCACACGAACCCTTTTCCATTTTAAAAAAATGACTTAGATTCAAGATGGCCGATTTCAAAATGGCGGCCCTGTTCGATGCATACCGTAAAAGATAGACCACCTCACCCGTACCTTACTGGAATATTCAAATTTCCCAATTCCTGCAAGGTTTTCGAAAAAAACAGGGTGTACTACTACTTTTGACTCACCCTGTACCTTCATGCGAGAGGTTTTTATGTGTATTCCATTTCGAAAAACCCGACGCCACTTTCGAATACGGAAGTCATTTTTGAAATGTGCAATGGAAACTCCTATTTTTAATAGTATTTTCAGATCATTTGAGAAATGTTTTATACTTGGTGTTCTTTTCAATTGATCCAACCATTTAGGAAAAAAGCCCGTGAAAGTGTGGTGCGAGGTGAAAGTGAAAGAAAAAATAAAAAACAAAAATTGTTCCTAACACAATGAATTATAAAATGGATAGTAATGTTTTTATTTGAACATAACATTTTTACAGTATTGCAAAACAGTTTTTTCCTCTCCCACTTTATTTTTAGTAGACGCACCGTCAACCTTTGTTTTCGTTTAAATTGATAAACAATTTCTGTTTATTACCACACGTTCATAGCTTCTGTCTACTAAGCGGTTGAATCAATAGAAAATACACTAAGAATAAAGCATTTCTCAAATGTTGTGTAAATCTTGAAAAACCATTAAAAACAGAGGTTTCATTGCACATTTCAAAGTTGACTTCCATATTCGAATTGGCGTCGGTTTTTTTTTGAAATGGAATACATATAAAAATCCCTCACATAAAAATACAGTAATTCTTCCATTGAAAGTGCAGTGTCAGACGTTGGCTATTGGTTCACTTTAAGTGAGACACTCTGTATAGAATGCGATCGAAAAATAATTAGCAGTAAAAATATTAATAAATATTTATAAAGCGTTTGAATATATTACTTATTAAAGCCCTGAAGTCATTTTTAAAATTTATAGAATAGAAAAAACAAATTATTTTTAAAAGAAACAATATTCCAAATGCTGCATATAGCAGTTTCTCGAATATCAGTCTGCCTTAGGAATTGATTTCCTTTCGTTGAATAAACTTTCTTGTTTGTTATTTTAAGGAACTTGTATGACGTCAGTAGTTAAAATGTGTTGACTTTATTAATCGTATTCTAACCCTTTCCGTGAAACAGATGCTTCTGTTTATGTATTCTGAGCATTAATTATGAACAAAATTATTTTTCACTATTAATGATTTATTATTCCGTTTTCCTTCTCTACGAGCGAAAACATAAGCTAATTAGCCGGTTTTCTTTATTATTTCTTCCTAATTATGAAATAATAAGAAAATATAAACAATTTTGACTCACTGATGATGGATGTTTGAAATCCGAAATGTACATCTGATTCAGTAAAAATTTATCTATGTGGAGTATGTCTTCTGTTTTTCCTTTATTTATATAAGGTATCCACAGTTTCAGCTATTTTTCTATTTATAATTCTTTCCCAAGACAACTGATGCAATGCATTCCCAAAAATTAGTTTAGATCACTTTGTTTTTAAAGATTCTTGTTATATCAAAATAATAAAATCAGTCAAAACGCTATTCAATTTCTGAACTTCAAAGTATGTAGGCAGGTTCTTTAACCTTAAATGATAAAGGCGATAGTCGAAACAATTGTCTTTTTATATTCCATATATTCCAAAACCTTATATTATTGAGACTCCATATTCCTTTTAATATGCACAACTTTTAAAGAAAATCGCCAATGCTGAGAAATTAGATGAAACGATATCTCGAATAATGGATTCTCGCTGTGTTATTTCGCCTATCAATGCACTTCTACTTTGGAATTAAGTTGGCAATAATACTGGCATACAATATGATTCACGAAGCTTTTCGATCGCACTCTGTTCTAATTTGAGAAGATTTCGAGAAACTCACAAATTTATGAAGAACAGTCATAAAACAATGTCATGTCATCGGGCGGGCACAGCCGCGAGTTCGATATCTGCCGGTAAGAAACGATGTCGTTGGCAGCGAACGAAGAAGCCACGAATATGCCTGACACCCGGCGAAGACAGTAGAATCGCCGGGAATCGCAGAAAGAGCAAGCAAACGCTGTCATTGGCCTCGCATATTCCCAAAGCTAATTAAAGGGAAATATAAGCGGGCCGATGAGGGCATCTCAGCAGAGAGAGCAGAGAGAAAGTGTTCAGCGTCGGAGAGTAAGCAGCCGGGGACAGAGGCAGTTTCTTAGATGAAGGTTGACTCGCAGGCCAGCCAATTCTTTCCTGAAGAATGGGAGAAAGGATTATTCGTCTCAAGACAAGCCCAGAAGTTTTAATGTAATATATTTTGATAAAGTTCGTTTAAGAGATGACTGGCTCGACGTGCGCAACACAAACTGAAGCGATACCGACCGAGAAGCAGATATCCAAGAAAAAAGCCGCATAGAAGGAAATTAGAAGATTTCAGCAGGAAGCCAAGAAGCGACGTTGCCTTTATCGGACTCGTTGGATCTCTCGCCATTTTAAATATCTCAGGCTCCATCGTACACAGCCAAATACGGGCATTAATGTAAAGGCAAGCAAATCGGACTTTGGCTCTAATTCTTACATAAATATTGCTTGTCCTACCTTTTGTGTACAGAAGACAACGCGGCAGCGGCGGCCACGTTATCTCCAGCAAACGCATTTATTTCGTCGGTCTGCCCCTGCCCCAGCTTCCAGCCAAGCGAGAGCTGAGGAGGTCCATATTTAGCTAGTCGAGCCCTCAACGCCCAAGCACTATAGTGTTCGAATACACGCGCATCGCCGCTTCTTCACAGCTTTCAGCGAAGACATCCCGTTCCCGGGATGATTCATCCGGCATACAGCTATCAGCGGAAAGAATTGCCAGCGTCGGTCCCGCATCTGAGATCTCGTTGCGTAAGCCGCGCTTGGTTGCCCCTGGGCCTGTCCACGACGGTGTGGACTTTAGTTAAAGTACTCTTCTTTTCCAAGCCTACTTCTGCTGTCTACGATTCTTATATAGACTTTGCAGTAATTGTTGTAGTATATTTCACTCTAGGAATTTCCTCACCGGCACTTTATCTGCATAGGTTGCCGCCTTCCGTAGCGATTGAACAGCGGCCATTCAAGTTACTTCACACTTACCTCTTGGAGCCCACGTCAAAGGAGCCACTACTTCCCCAGTAGACTGAACAACGTCTACGGATCTATTTTTTAAATGTACTTACCATTCCAAATTTGTTTGTAAGAATTGAATTCCGCCAGATCTACGTTCAAGAGCTTCTTATTGTTTTGTACTCATTACATCGCAAAACAAAAATTAAAATCCTTTCAATTAAAAATTTGCCCGTCTCCTCTCTCCATCTCTGACACGGCTTGTTCCTCTGGG
This sequence comes from Rhysida immarginata, assembly GCA_023313115.1. Lineage (NCBI taxonomy): Eukaryota > Metazoa > Arthropoda > Chilopoda > Scolopendromorpha > Scolopendridae > Rhysida > Rhysida immarginata. Next base: position 1,186,206 of record JAHWFO010070218.1, on the reverse strand, counting down.
CTTAGCAGCAGTTTAAATAAAAAAAAGCACGTGACACACAAGCAAAGATAACATGAAGAACAGATAAAGGAATTTTGAAAACATTTTGTAAAAGTTTGAATTGTTTGATTTTGCAAAAAAAAATAATAGAAACATGCCAGTTCTGGATGGTGATTAATGAAATTTTAAGGCATTCGCCATGTAAAAGCTGTTCAATTTCCTTGAGAGCTATAGGAGAGAGATCTCGCCTTCGGACTTTGCCAAAATAGACCATAATGGCTGGTTCATGTTGAGATATGGTAATTGCGCTGACCTCGAAAATTTTTATTCTTACCATGAATATATGGATCTGCAGTTAACTGCGACATGATTGCCTAAATCACGGTCTAGCATTATACTTCACTCTACAATAGTCAGCACGTAAAGCGTTCCAGAGGAGAGGAACATTGTTAAGGGCGAATACTCGGCCCACAAGATCTGTTTCCAGTCATCAGCATCCATATTTGTGCTCATTTCATTACTGCTGCCTTCGTACATTACTCAAGTGGATTATCAGTAGCTTGACGATCACAGCTCGGCCATGAATATTCTGTTTACGAAGCTCCCTTCGTACTCTTCTGGTGCAAGCGGTATTTTAAAGGTGCGGATTCAACTCTGCAATCACTTTCCGAGTTGACCATATAATGATCATCTACCTCCGTCATTCAACTAATTAACGTACTTCATAAATTCAAGATTTGTGTCACCAATGCACCGACTATCAATTCTTTGAAAGTCGCATAGATCGAACATAATGCAAATAATCACAACAACACTGCATCCCGATGGTGAAAAAAACTTACTAAACTCAAAAAATAGCAACGCCTAATCAGACAAGACTAATATAGGGTGTATTCATTATTTTGTGCAACTCGTATAAATCCTGAAAAATCATGCCATCACCAGTAGAATAATAATTATACACATAGATCTAATGCATATAATTATATAAAATGTTTTAATATTAAAGTATTATTGTTTTGTATCAGTTTATTCTTATCGCTATACTTAACAGACAATAGCATTGCGATGTGTTGTTCTTTGTTACGGACTTTAGAATATCACTTTACTAAATTATACTGAATTGACTTTATTTTAATCGCAAATGTAAACTAATTACAATATAATGAAATTGGTTAATGTGAGGATAGTTGATTTTAATTTAAGCCATCTTATAAAAACCATCGGCAGTTCTTTAAAGGGCGATTTTTATTTACTTAATAAGAAAAGATGTTACAGCTCACGAAGACACTTTATTTTTATTTACATTAAATTATACTATAAGGAACTATATTACAAACTGAAAAAAACAGTATTTCACTTAAGTTCATCTTTATTTCGAATAAATTTATTATTGTTCCTAAACCTGTCCGATAGTTTCACTCTTTCCAATTACGTTGAGATTTAGTGTCGTGTTTACGGATAAACACGATTAGCAATAAATATAATAGGAATTGACTGCATTTTCTGGGCTAACTAGAGTACATTACTTTAAATTCCTTTCTCCTTTGGTTGCTTTAAGGTTTATCCCGCAATAGTATGCAGAACATGAACCGCAATTGTAATTGTCTTGAACCGTGTTTTTCCCTTTTTTATCTTCAATTAACTACAGGTACCGTAATTATCATAGATTGCAATATTCAAGATTTTATAAGCTTTGTTAAAGTTACACTTTAAAAATATGATTTACTGTACTGGAACAACGGGGCTAGCAATACTTTTACATGTACCCTTGATAAAGCCTGGAATAAACGGCGAAACCGGTCGGGAAATCTTGTGTTTTCTTCCGTTATGTACTGTAAGGCCTCCATAATCTTCATGAAAGCAAATTTTGAATATATTAAAGTAATATATGACTTATTGAAAAGGCCGAGAAAAATTAGAAGAAAATAAATAGTTGAACATTTGATGAAAAGAAGTGGAAAAAACAAAAACAATTAACTCCCAGCAGAAACAACACCAAATTCAATTTATGCAGTAATAAAAATACGTGAAGAGGGTAACCCAATAGACACATAGTGAAGGCTTTGCTATACGTGTGTCTGCGATAGCCCAATTGGTAGAGGCGTCGAGTATATGACACTCGAGGTTCCTGGTTCGAATCCAGGTCGCAGAATTTTTCTTTCCATGTTTTCAAGTAATATCATTTCTTTATGTCACACTAAGAACAAATAAATTCAACAACAAAATATACATACAAATTAATGGATTATCAATGGGTAGCCCGTTATCACCAAAACAACAATGGTACGAATGCGAAACTTGAGATATGGATTCTCTGAAGTTTTCAGAGTGCGCGCGCAAAGTTTTCGTTTCTTTTGACAGATAGCGTACCTGCAGCAATGGAACAACATGCCGTCTGTAAGTGATGTACGTTACAAGCAGCGTGTCGTCATTGAATTTCTCCGTGCGAAACAAGAAACGGTTGGAAGCATTCGCAAACAATTTATGTGCAGTATATGGAGCATCTGCAATCGACAGAAGTACGGTTAGTCGCTGGGCACAGAGGGCGAGGGGGCACAGAAAGCGGTTCGGCGGAGCTCCAAGATTTGACGCGGTCGGGGCGGCCATCCTCGACTGTCACATATGACAAGATGCAGCGTGCTGATGCGCTAATACGTCATGATCGACGCAGAACGAATTTGCAGTTGGCGCTAGAGCTGTCAATTAACAAAGGAAGTATGGGTGAAATCACCCGTGCTCTTGATTACACAAAAATGCTCACGATGGAGGAACACAAAGCTCTGAGAAAAAACATTTCTTCTGAGTTGCTGCAACGTTTTGAAGCCTTCTTGTCCCGAATTGTGATAGCTGATGAAACCTGGGTGCACCATTTTGAGCCCGAAACAAAACGAAAATCGATGGAATGGCGTCATCCGCACTCTCCACAGAAGAAAAAATTCAAACCAACTGCTTCTGCTGGTAAGGTCATGGTCACTGTGTTTTGGGACTGTGATGGTGTCATGCTCATTGATGTGATGCCGAGAGGCAGCACCGTTAATTTTGAGGCATATGTGAACACATTAACATGTTAGCGCTTTCAGCGACTTGGACGCCATAACAACCCAGCTGATTGTTTGCTTCAACATGATAACGCTCGCCCTCACACCAGTTTGTGGACGTCGGAACACATCACGAATTAGGGTTGGACAGTGTACCCATCCACCCTATAGCCCTGACCTAGCGCCCTCAGATTTCACGTCATTGAAGAATGCCATTCGTGGAAGACATTTTGAGGATGACGAAGCGGTGATTCGCGCAGTGAAGACATGGCTGTGTGAACAGAACAAAGAGTGGTACCGAAAGATCATATACGCCCTTGTGTCTCGCTGGAGGAAGGCCATAGAATGGGACGGAGATTATGTGGAAAAATAGGGAGTGTAGAAGAAACATCATTCTTTCGTGTGTAGAAGTTTCATTGTGTTCAATAAAAAATTGTTGAAGAAAAGAATTGTGGTGCATTACTTTCTGGGCTACCCTCGTAATTAGACATAACAATATATATTCACTGTATATGAAAAACACATAAAAGGGAACAACATACCGCACTATTTCTTACAGCAACCAACACATCAAAGAAATAGCACCCTAAAACAAAATTTGGAAAGAATAAAAAATCTAACCACATCTGAATACATTCCCGAAAAATTAATAACACTAAAAACAAGTGTTATAAAAATAAATATGCGATAACATCAATCGATAAATTACTAGTGGAAATCTTTACAAAAATCAAATTCCAACAAACACACAAGCACAAAGTAACCAAATAAAAAGAAAAAACTCAATGCAACAAAAAAAAACTTCACAAACATAAAAAATACTAACTAACATAAAACTAACATAACTAACAATAAATAACTAACATAAAAATAATTCCAAAAATAACAACAAATTTAACAAAGTCTAAAATAATCATCGCCAACATAAACACAGTTAACGTGGACTTAGCAATTTCGTTTAATTTACAACTATTGCAAATATTTACCTAGAAACGTAAAAATTTAGTGAATGGAAGGTCACCTCTCGGCAAAACTGCTAAAATTTCAGTTTGGAGAGGCCATTTAAATATATTACATTCGAGAATGGTTCAGAAAGTAAAGCTAAATTGGACATTTTAGGGGGCGCAAACACTTCATAATGAAAGGGGGCCAAGGTTACGGTTTCTGGGAATGCTTAATGTCTCAACGGTGATAACAGTTGCAGCTGCCTATTAATGACTTCAATTCTTTCTACAACATTGCTGTACCCAGAAGAAATTGAATATTTCTGCGTAGTGTTCTGACTTGAAATCACGGATCGATGTTCGTCCACTTACACTTTTATCTATATTCGCACTATTCTCTCTCTCTCTCTCTCTCTCTCTTTCTCTCTCTCTCTCTCTCTCTCTCTCTCTCTCTCTAATACAGGCATCTTCATGTTGTTATAGCCTCCGAGTTCAGAAATCTGATGAATCTCGCTGATTCTTTATGTACAAACCTAAAAAAATGCCTCATAAATGCTACCCCTCTCCCGATCAGTATCAACACCTTCTCTAAGAATTCTCTTCCCTACTCATAAATTTTCAATGCCTGTACTTCTCGTTTCCTGAAACATTGTTTACACACGAACAAGTTTACTGCACCTGTTCATAAAATTAACATAAAATTCTCATTATCTCCCAAACGCTCCATTTGCAGATTCATGTTCACGATAAACATTTTTGTTTATTTTCGTTGGTTCTGTTCATCCTCAAATATTGACGATTATTTATCATGGCCTCAAAGTAATAATATTATAACAAAACAGAGCGTGAAAAAATAATGCACAAAATATCAAAAGTAAAGCAAATTAAGATGTTCTGGTTTGAATTTATGACTTAGGCCCCGTTTTCTTCTATTTTATTCTGCATGCTATGAATGTGGTATGATATAGCAGAAGTAGTTTTCATTTTCTTCTCTGGATTCTGATCTTCACGACCTCTTGGTTATTAGCAATTATTTGATAATTTTGAAAAGAGATTAAAGGTCATTCGATACTTTTTGGCCAAAAATCCATCCCGTTTACTCAGGAGCAATGTATTTAGTCTTGAACTAGGAAGTTACGTTCGTGGAGATTGTGCAATTATCAGAATATTCGGAAACAATTGTCAATACCAATAAAAGCTTTAATATTATGGATGATTTGTTTCCATCTACTTTTATTGTTGTAGTGTAACACATACTGAATCTTTTTCAGATTCTAATTTTCTACGCTTTCGGAGACAAAATATTGATTTTGTATTATCGCTGTGACTAAGTAATTTATTCATTTTCTCGTTTGACAATACCTACGCAATGCTTGATTCAAACCCTAGCATCTCTTTCCGTCATTTTACCTATTCGGTCGATGTAACGTTTGATTTAACGAATGTTTCCGGATTATATTCTGCAAACGGTGACACTTTCATATGACAATAATCTTTACATATTTGACAAGGGAAGTCAATTTTCTGTCATAAAAGCAAATATGTATAGAATTTCATTATCAACGAAGAGCTTCAATATTATCTTTCTTCCTGTTCCCTTATTATACGCTATCTATCTAAAAGTAACTGGGCATCTACTCAAAATGGTTGTCCAAAATAGTGATAGTACTATTATTAAATACTAAAAGGTGCTTTATGATATATATATATATATATATATATATATATATATATATATATATGAATGAATATAAGGTCTCATGAATGAATTTAACGTTAAATTAATGGTAGTCTAAATTGTTTTAAATACACCTGGTTTAATAGAACTTTGAATGCTAACATATGGCATGTTATATACCAAACAATTTGGAGTGAAGTCTCATGAAAGTATATAACGTAACATTAATGATAGTCGAATTGTAATAAAGGCACCCGGTTTAGTGGAACCATTATGGTTCATTGGAACTTTCAATGCTTAGATATTTGCTGGTTATATATCTAATAACTTGGAATGATGTGTCATGAATGTATATAACGTAAAATTAATGATAGTCAATTAAGTATAAAGAAGGGCTCTTTTACCACAGCAAAAGTAATAAAGAATATAACAAAAACAAAAATAACGGAAAAATACAACCTGGAAGCGCTTTTCGAGAGCTTCATTCGGCAGGAACCAAGGAGAACACGTGGAAAACCCAAAGTGAACTGATTAGGAACTGAAGAAAGCGGTTTATATAGCGAGAGAAATACAAGGCAGACCAATAATAGAAAAGAAATAAAAACACTATTATTGGTTGGCTAATTGAGACCACCACTGAATTAGAGGGGAATCACCAATAGGGCCTAAGTCGGAGTTTAATAAAGTGTGGTTCTTGGATTTACGGATAGCCATGCTCTCGAAAGCATCTAGCAAGTGTTTTTTATTGATAGATTGTAACAGTTTTAAGTTGTCGATGGAAAAATCGTGACCCGTCTCTATTGAATGTTTGGCTATGGCTGATTGACTGCATCTACCGAATCTTCTGTGGTCGAGGTGTTCCTTAAATCTGGTGGATAAACTGCGTTTGAAAATTCATATGTCAACTTTAACAGGATTAATTCAAAAGTCTTAATACTGCCAGCCCTTCCCGAGGAAATTAATTTTGCCTTAGAAATATTATTGCAAAAGTTAACTGCTTTTAGATACTTATTTCTGTTTTATTGAAAGAACCCAACTAATTCTTGTCTTTGGGTCTGTTTTAAGAAATTTCTTGTTACAAATAACAATATTAAAATTTCATTCATGTTATTATTTTTTAAATGCACTGCGAAACTCAACGTGAATCACTCATTTATTATACAACCTAAGATTAGAGACACGTACTGTAATTGGAAATAAACTGTTTCTCCCTTTCCTTTGCCACTGAGGATAATTGCTTCCAACACATTCGGCAACAACTTCTTTAAGCAAAGTCGGGTCCCATTGCATAACCTGGGGAGATCCAAATTTCCCTTGCGGTAGAACTCCGTTCTAGCTGACCGAAGAAACTGTGTCCATTTCAAGTTTTTCTGCGATTTGACACTATGAACACGTCTGTCTTCGTTAATGATGGCATCAACCCTTTCCTCGTTGCATTCGAGAGCGACCGCTACGAGGCAGATGTGGGATGTTCATTTTTCCATCTTTGAGATGGCTCACTTAATACTGTTAGCGCATATACATATACACGCTGTAGTTTTTGGTGAATTTCAGCAGCGAGTATTTCTTCTTTAACACGGAACTCAATGACAGCACGTTGACGAAACGAAACACTATTGCCAGCCATTTGTATCTAGTGCGTGTGGACACTAGGTAGACGCTACTGAAGTCACAATATCGTATGTAACGTTGATAGATTAAGATACTATAATTATTTTTTCTATATTAATAAATTCTGAATTGTAAATTCTGATTTTCAATATGACTCTCGTAAGTATACAAATTCAATATTAAATACAGCTTTACGGACTGTTACATTCAATGTTAGGGGTGACAATGGACTTGTCTACTGTGTTTGAGCTTTACTCTAAATGAATATACGAGAGGGAGTCAGTAAGTATATTACAAATGTATATAGAAATATAAGAATTAACCATACTAATTTGAAAGCAATTTTTATTTCTCCGCATAATCTTTCTATATATTGAGGACTTGTCCTATCGTTTTACAAGTCCCTCAAAACCTGCAGCATAAAATTCTTCGGGCTGCTGTCTAAACCAGGCGGTGAATTCCCTTAGTACAGCTTGGAGCCGAACAAATGAAAATTGCTTAGAGCAAGATATGAGCTATACTCTATACTAAGAAATGCTCGAAATCTTCCCAGTTGAACTTTCACAGGATCTAAGTTGTCGTGTTAGCAATAACAAAACGCCTTTGATGAGTTATGCTCGCTTTTGTTGAATGACATTATGAAGTTTCATGATGATTTTGCTGTAGAAGTCGGCATTTATAATTTGTTCTCGCTGCCGGAATATGGTAAGCACTATGCCCTAGTGATCCCAGAAGACTATGAGCATCACTTTCCCGGCGATGAAGCTATACAAAAGTCACCGCCTGGTTCAGACAGCAGCCCAAAGAATTCTATGTTGCTGGTTTTGAGGGGCTTGTGAAACGATGGGACCAGTTCCTCATTGTCCAGGGAGATTATGTGGAGAAATAAAAACTAGCTTTCAAATCAGTAGGCCTACTCTTATTTATTGATGGAAAATCTGAGGTGAAGTGTATGATTTTTTTTTGGACTCGTGTCACGGACCTATCTTGAGCTATTCTCTACTCTTATGTGTTTCATTTCTATATCCATTTGTAATTTGCTTACTGACTTTCCCTAGCACTCTATTTAATTTTTTGATTAAAAGGAAATTAAATTGACTGAAGGCACCAGTTTTTATATTATATTCGTCATCAATTTATACCAACATTTTTGGCTCTGGGAGTATCTATTTCATACCGTGATTTCCTTGCCGTATCAAATTATTGTTTCACATATTTTATCTATGCCATGGCATGAGTCAAAAATTTGTTTCCCTCTTCGTGGTGTCACGTAGGGTTCTCAAAAGAAGGGAATAACCTCAGTACCCTCTCCGCTACGGTTGTTTCTCTTTAGTGTTTTAGAACTGATAGTGCAGGCCTTTTCATTTCACATCTGCTTCCGGAGGATATGGCTGCTAAATCCCATGCTGATTTCCACGAGATCAATTTTCAATTCCTATTATTTGCATCATAATTTTCTATTAGCGGCTGCAATGGATTACGTTTTGATGATTAAGTGTTTCCTGCCCTAATCGTGGATACTCTGTTTTGCCAGTATACCCAATGGGATTCCTAATTGAAGTTTAAAACGATAGTACGTTTAAAATACTACTTCCATATACCACCCGAGTGGCAGCGAAAATGATTAAGCTAATATTCTTCTTTAATAACTATGCCTGTATGGAATTATTGTTATAGCCTATGCTAACCTCAATAATCTCTTTAGTTTTAGAAACTGCCGGCAAAAAAATGCAAGGAATGAAAGGAGTGGGTCGATTTTAATGAAATTATACAAGAGCTTAGTGTGGGTGGCATACAATATGATATAAATTTCAACACGATTTGTGCACATGATCCTGCCACAGGATGTCCAAAAAGTGCCTCTACTGGAAAAATTTTTCATCCCTAATTTTCATAAAATCATCAATCTGGCCTGTGTATCGTAACAGACTAGATTAGTCTTAACAGTTGCTATGCCTTGCACACGCAGCCGTTCTCCTGTGCAGCAACTGACGGAGTTTGACAGAGGTCGAATTGTGGAGGCTCGATGTTGGCAGCAGTGGTCTTCGGAAGACACACACACACGCACACACACACACACACACACACACACACACACACCCAAACACAAACGCAATCCTGGTTTTGGAGTCCCACGCATTACTGGTTTACGCCAATTGCATTATTGGCGGATTGTAAGGGAAGTATTGAACAATCGCGAGTCATCCACAGCAGAGATAAGGGCCAGTAGCACCAATCGTATTAAGATGGATGTCAGGTGAAGAAATGATGAACACACACAGAGAGAGAGAGAGAGAGAGAGACGGAAACTAGACATAAGCAAAAATAAAAATTATTGATGAAAAATAGGAAAGAAATTTCGACGCTAATGCACTTATAAACATTAATAATTTTTGGAGACTCTCTCCAGGAGTAGTAGTATTAAATTAACCGACGTACAACCAAAACATTGGTATCACACACCACCCTTAAATTATTGCAGCCTCGCCCCGCGATATGCGAAGGCGAGTCGCTCACTGAATTGAAAAGGTACTAGAACGGTGGCAGCTAGGCGAACATTCACTAGCACACAATTTTCTCGCGTCTGATAAATATGTTGACAAATTGATTAATTGACGAGATCGGGTAGAAATTGACGAATTCTTGGTGAAACAATTATAAACGGTGGAGAAGATGACAGTCACACTGGCTTCCTCTGTCGTTAACACCCTAGATGAGAAGAAATAAAGAGGAACGGTTAGCAGTGCCGGTAAACTAGATATATAGCTAAGGCGGGGCTCCTAAAACATATATATCATGAAATAAAGGGCAGGGGACTATGGCCGTAAGACAAAAGTTCCATAAATCAAGCATGAGGTTCATCCAAACACACACACACACACACACACACACAATAACAGTCCAATTTCCTCTTACTCAGAGTTAATAATAATCTCCACAAGCAGTCGTCGTGTTCACTGCAAAGCCTCCCGCATCACCATGCAGGTAAGCGAGCAGAGCAATTGAGAATCCTCCGCACAAGCTTTCATTGCATTTATAAAGCCCCTCTAATTCTGGGAAAGCTGCGACGAAACTTGAAGTTAATGATTCGTTCCCTTCGCAGATAACGCACACCATATGATAAATACAGTAGTTCGAGCTTCAATATGGAGTGGTAAAATTACATTTAATAACAGTCTTTCAGGCACTGAGCCTTTCCCCCCGAGTTTACTGGTGGCCGATGTGGAAGATTCCGAATGAACGTGCTCATTCCTTTTTTATGCGAGAATTATATCTCGGCTGGCCTCGCTCGTAGACAGCTTAGCTAATCTATTATTACTATCTAAATAGTTAATCTTACTGGTATCCGTTGAACTCCTGTCGTACCTTCCTACTGCTCCGTCGGCTTTCCATGAAGACTCAGTGGCAACTTTACGCTCTTGAATCCGCCTCCGACGCCGGCCGCTCGAAATGCAGGACTCCGAGGAAATTTTCCTCCTCCGACTTCCAGTAGATTCGTTCAACGGGTTGGCGTTGGTGGCTGTCGAGGAGTCCTAAGTTGAAGGCACATTCTTGTTCAAACGCCAGTTTATGATTCGGGAAGAAGCTTTTCCTCCCTTTTCCTCATACCTCCGTTCGTCGTCGTTGCTTCCTACTGTCTTCCAGATCACGTGACAAACTCTGATTATCTCGGTTCTTCGCGTATCGTTCTCGTTCTCTTCTAGATCTCCTGAAGATACGCGTTCGCATCATTTTGGCATGTGACAACAACAGATCATTTGCAACCATTCACTTGCAATAGGACTGCAGTCGCGTGTCCATCTAGCAAGACTATCATTTCGGGAAGAACACCAGTTCTGTGCAGTTACAATGGAGGTCTGTTGTCTTTATTGACGAGAATAGATTCTGCCTCCACTCCAGTGATAGCACAGAAGAGCGACATCTTCCACAGTGCAGTCGTCTGCGGCACACAGGTCAATAACTGGCGTAATAGTGTAAGCTTGCGCTTATCCGTGCTGTTTGTGAATGGCACATTGAACATCGCAAGTTAAGACTAGGAGACTGTTGAGTCCGTTCTTCTGTCTTTCTTGCAACAGAAGGGTAATGTGCTGTTCCAGCAGGATAATGCACGCCCAGACACTGCCCGTACTACTTTATAAACTCTTCAACATGTGGCTCGACTTCACTGGCCAACACGATTTTGAGCATATTTTGTTCATGATGGGTCGGTACAATTACGTCAACATGTTCTGGACGCTTGGAACAATGTACCCCAGGATGATATCCAGCAAACGTACGATCGGAAGAGTCCAGGGTCGAGTTTTTGGACTTGAGATTGCGGTTTAGTAAGCATCGCTCATACGTCAAAATTGCGTAAGATCAGAGAAATTACCATTGGAAGGCTTTCATATTACGCAATTTTGACGTATGAGCGATGCTTACTAAACCGCGATCTCATGTCCAAAAACTCGCCCCAGGCCAGCATTCATGCTCATGGACTGTATACGGCATATCAAATTATTCTATTGGGACTTTTGGAACGCCCTGTACCAGGTTTCTGTGCACATATACTTACTTACTTACTTTTCAAACCCGCTTATTCGTTAGGGTCGCGGGGGCAGCAGCCCTATGGAGGATCTCTAGCGATCGCGATCTTCCGCCATCAGGCGCATGTCCTCCCTGGTAATATCCAAGCGACTCAAACCCAGATTCTCCATGTAGTCTAGCCACCTGGTTCTAGGCCGACCCCTTGGTCTCTTACCTACCGGCTTGGAAAATAACAACTGCCTAGGAAGACTAGTTTGCGGCATCCGTATCACGTGGCCATACCAGCGCAACTGAGATCTCTCAATGCGCAGAAGTAGCGGCTCAACACCTAAAGATTCCCTTATTGTGCTGCTGTACACTCTATCTAGTAGGGTAACACCTGCCACACCTCTCAGAAATCTCATTTCGGCCGCTTGTACCCGCGATCGCACTCTTTCGGTCATTACCCAAGCCTCATGACCATAAGTGAGAATGGGGACAAAGATAGATTTGAAGTAAGGAGAGCTTGGCTTTGTTACCCAGCTCGCGTTTCGTTCACGTCTGACACAGCTTGCTGCACCGATCCGAGCATCCAATTCTTTCTCCTGCCGTCCATCACTCGTGAATGCAATCCCGAGATACTTGAATTTCTCCAACTGTCTCAATGAGGCTCCCCTAACATGGAGAGCGCACTGAGCAGGCTGTCTTGAAAGGACCAGAACCTTGGTTTTAGCCACACTGATCTTCATCCCAGCTTCTTCACATTTGGCTGCAAACCGATCTAGTGCTTGCTGAAGGTTCGTGCGAGAAGACCCAAGGAGGACAAGGTCGTCAGCAAAGAGCAACCTCTCCACCTGGCAGTCGCCCACACAAACACGCTCATCGTCTCGGCTGCCCCTGTCTATCCAGTCCATAAAGATAATGAATAAGAGGGCGACAGTACGCACCCTTGGCGGAGTCCAACACCCACGGTGAACGGTCTTGACTTAATGCCATTTATCCGGACCCACATCTCAGAGCTTTCGTACAGAGACATGATAGCAACCAGTAATTGCCCATCCACTCCATACTCTTGCAACACTTGCCAGAGCTTCTCCCGAGGAACTCTGTCATATGCTTTTTCGAGGTCCACAAAGCAAGCGTAGACCTCTTTTGCATACTCCCAGGATTTCTCAAAGATTTGCCTTAGATCAAAGATGTGATCCGTCGTGCTTCGGCCAGTTCGGAAACCACACTGCTCCCCCAACAGTTTGGAGTCGACTATTTCCCGACTTCTCTTCTCCAGACACTTAGCGTACACTTTCCCAGGAATGCTGAGCAAAGAGATGCCTCGATAGTCGTTGCAATCTCTCTGATTTCCCTTTTTGAAGATAGGGATCACAATTCCTGTCTGCCATTGCTTAGGGGCCTGTCCAGATATCCAAGCAACCTGACACACTCCAGATTGTTGCTGTCACCAGATTAAGAAGAGATGCAAAGTATTCCTTCCACCTATGCAATACGCTCTCCTCCGTTTTCAGAAGCCTCCCATCTGAATTCTTAATAGTTTGTGATGAAAGAGACTTCTTTCCACGGAGGCGGCGCACGGTCTGCCAGAATACCTTGTTTGCCGAACCATAGTCTGCCTCCAATTTCTCCCCGAACTTCTCCCAAGGCCTTGGCTTTAGCTGTTGATACTGTCTTTGCTGCTGCTTTTCGCGCCTCAGTGTACCGCACTCGACTCGAAGTTGACTTATTTGCAAGCCATAGCAAATAGGCTTCCTCCTTTACCTTCACAGCTTCTTGGACTTCACCGTTCCACCATGCAGTCCTTTTCTCACCGCCCTGCGGCACACTCAGCCGCTTACGACCACAGCACAATGCAGCCGAAGTAATCACAGCAGTTTTAAACAACTGCCACTCCTCTTAACAGTACCACGATCACTGGGTAGTTCTTTGAAACTTGAAGATATGTTATCTGCAAAGGTCTTCCTCACAGCTCTATCCTCCAATACCTCCCATTTGATGCGCCAAGTTTGTCTGAACGTAGTACCTCGCTTGGTTGGCATGGATTCAGAGAACCGCAAAGTGCAGACAACAAGGTGGTGATCAGTTGATAGTTCTGCCCCTCTTCTCACACGAGTATCCAACACTGATCGGAATAGGTCGGCTGAAACGATTAAAAATCAATTAGTGACTTCTGGTCCATTGCATCCCTGTACCAGGTATACTTATGGACATCCCTGTGCTGGAAGAAGGTGTTTGTGATGGAAAGTCCATTGTTGCAACAGAGATCCAACAAGCACCTCCCATTCGCATTCACCATTCCTCCCAATCACGTCCTTCCACGTTTGGTCATCAGCCCCTACGTGTGCATTGAAGTCGCCCATCAGGATGACAGAATCTGCACTCCCTCTCCTGCTAAGAGCAGCATCAACTTCATCTAGAAAAAGTGGGTACTTTGTGACTGCATTCGGAGCATATGCAACGAATAGAGAGAGAGACCGTTTCCCTATCTGAAGCCTCAGGAGACACAGCCTTCCACCTAAAGGGGACAAACCTGCAACATAATCTGCCACCCGGGGACTTGTGAGTATCCCCACTCCCGCCTGGGCAGTCATGTTAGGGTCGACACCAGAGTAGAAAAGCTTCCACCCTCCTTCTAAGTCCACAGTTCCAGAACCCGGACGTTTCGTAGAGGTAATACCTATGATATCCAGTCGATACCGTTTGGTTTCCTCCACTAACTCTGATTCCTTTCCTGTCATGGAGAATACGTTCCAAGTGCCGATTGACAGCACCCGATCCCGTTGTCGCTTTACCAGTTTCTCCTCCTGGGTAAAGGCATGCGCTGCCCCCGACCGTTTCCCCAAGCGCATAGCGAGTGCACTGGTGGGGCTTCTCGGAGGCATTGCTCCGAGATAACAGCCGGGAGACTGTCGACTATTTTTCGAACGAGAGCCTCTGCCTAACTCCCGAACGCGGGTGACTTTAACCTGCGCCACACCCGATGCAGTATGAATTCTCTCATTCGTCGACATCATGAGATATGTTTGTTTGGATACTCTTCGTCTCACTTCTCAACCATGACCTGTCTGGTAAGGGTGACCCTAAAGTAGCAGTGCTACAACCAGCATAGCTCACAGAATCCCTGAAGCACCCAAACCCCTGACCCACGGTAAGGGGGCATCCATTCAGGGATGTGCACATATCGTGTTGAAATTTAAATCACATATTGTATGCCGCAGACACTATGCTCTTCTACTATTTTCATTAAAATTGGCCTGCAGTGTATAAATGAGTCAGTATTTCCATACCAAAAAAAACGGTCACAATGCTTCAGTTTACCAGTTAATATATGAAATATTTAATGTTTTTCTTTACATAATAGACATAAAGCGATTTCAATAAGGAAATCTCAATTATCATAGAGTTTTATCATTTCCATAAGTTTATCCAATTACGTGTCCCTAATCTTAGGTTGTATAATAAATAAGTGATTCACGTTGAGTTTCGCAGTGCATTTAAAAAATAATAACATGAATGAAATTTTAATATTGTTATTTGTAACAAGAAATTTCTTAAAACAGACCCAAAGACAAGAATTAGTTGGGTTCTTTCAATAAAACAGAAATAAGTATCTAAAAGCAGTTAACTTTTGCAATAATATTTCTAAGGCAAAATTAATTTCCTCGGGAAGGGCTGGCAGTATTAAGACTTTTGAATTAATCCTGTTAAAGTTGACATATGAAATTTTAAATAAATTAATAAAAATTATTGAATTTGATTTTTATTTCCGCTCTCTTTTGGATTCCAATTTCGTTATGGTGCACTACAAGAAAATGAAAGCAGTCTTGACATGTTTTTCTGCGTAATGAAGCGAGAAGTTGTCAAAAATAGAATGAAATTTCACTTTTAAGAATTAAAATATTAGATTTATGCTTACTCGTCGAGAGGGAGGGGATTTTAAATTTACGGCCCTCTCCAAAAAAAGAAAGGAAAAGCAATTAAACCATGCCAGACAAAGTCTTTATAAACTTAATTGTCTTAACTTAATTTGTTCAAGAGTGAGACTTTCGCTTCGTATAATATTCATAAACGTAAAGAAGAAAAGTAGTAATGTGCCCCCCCCCCCCCCCCATTTTGTATTTTTTTAATAAAAAAAGTTTTAAGCTATTCTAAAACCAGGTAGAGGAAGTGATGGTAATATATTCCTCGCTAGTAATATGGACTCGGGTTGTTTCTCGCTATTAAAGTGCTGTATTCTGGCAGCTAGGACTGGAACCACGCAACAGGCGATAACAGCCGGCCATGTCTCTCTTGATAGTGAAGCAGAGAAGTTTTTTGTGTTTGATCCTCTTCAAATGTTTTGCAAGGTAATTGAATCTTTTCCTACTTCATATCACTGTTGTGAAATACGCATTTTTTTCAATATTGAATGTTCGACTGGAAGTCTCAAGCTTTTTGATTCCGTAATTAGAGCCCAACTCTCTTCAGCAGTTTGCTGGTAAAAACTATCTTATTTTCAAGATGGCGTTGCTTGTAATATGGACCCCTTTAGCTTGACCCGGGGTGCCAAGGTGTCTATGTTTGCGACTTTCGTCGTTAAGTTTTAAGATTCTTTTTATGGTGTTTTTATGATTCTTTCATCTACTTTTCCACTTTTTATCAACTTTTTTACAATAGTCTTGAACTCTGTTTTACAACAGATGGCTTCTTAAATGTACTTTTTAATAAGTTCTTAATAATTCTTATTGTTTTTCTGTGAATATATTTTCTTTTTATTGAAATCGTTGAGGGGGTTCATATTACCTGTATCTTTCCATCAGAGGGAGTTTTCAAATTTCATGAAAAACTCGTTATTGCTTTTATCTAGGTTATGGTAAACAACTCATCGCTTCAGAACTTATAAATGGCATGCTATTTAATATATCCATACAAACAATGAATGAAAATTATGGTAATTGTAAGCTTTATTGGTCAATATTACCATCCCTTTCTCTACTATAGCGCAAAAAGTATTTTGTTGGCATGAAGTACCTCTTTTTATTGCATTGTACGAAGTAAAGGAAGTATTGTAATCACCATGGATGTTTAGAATAACTACACAGCCATGGTAATCGCGAAAAATTTCGCTTTTCAGATTTCAACGGAAATATACATTTTTGACCATCCCTGAATCCATTTTGACGTGTTTCGCCTCGGCGTCTGTGTATGTCCTTGTGTGTGTATCTCGCATTTCTCAAAAACGATTAGCCGTAGAATGTTGAAATTTTGTAATTAGAACTGTTGTGACATCAGGTTGTGCACCTCCCCTTTTGATTGCAATCGGCTGGGCCAATCATGTGTATTTGTGGTGTCCACAAGAGATTTCCTTTCATGTTTATGGAGTTTTGTTTGCGTAGAGCAGTTTGTGACTTCAGAGTTTGATTGTAGAGAGTTTGACTCTATTTGAAGAACTTTATTTGAAGTACTATTTTTGAAGAACAAAAACGGCTGCCAAAATTTATTTCAATAATTGGAGTATTTAGAAAACAAAGAGAGGGAAATACGTATCTCAAGAATAAAAATGAGAAATATTTCCCAAACAAAGCATTCATTAAAGTTTCGTACAAGGGAGTCCCGTGGTGCTCACAACAGATTTTTGTAATAAATAAAATGCCCAAATTCTTAGAATAATCATATGTTTTTATAAAAAGCATAATAAAAGTAAATCAATATCAGGAAATACAATGCATTTCGATCATTATACACAAGGACCTTTTTTATTGAAAGTAAATAAGCTGATATTATGTCGCGTGTCTTAATGTACTGTGGATTGGCGGTACTGCTGTATGCACCTGTGTGGAAAATTTCAGCAGCATGACGGTTTAAGTTTTGCTGTGACGCAATATAATGACTGCGCCACTCTCCGTTTCTACCAGAGACGCTTACAGTACAGAGACTAGACTACTAGACAATACTCGATCTCCCCATTGAAAATATTTAACCACTTTTTCGCATAAAGCAATACGATCATTTTAGGGACAATTGTTAAACGACGCTATCATGATGCCACATTTCAATGGTTATTGACTGATGTCGTCTGGATTTTTTTTATCGTTTATACTTGTGTATTAATGCGACTCCGGCAATTTAGAGCATGTAGTCAGAACGTCTGAGGTGTCACTGCGTCGTTGAATGGTGTGAGTGAATCTTACTCGTAAATGACGAAGCCCGAAACGAAGCTGACAAGGATGGCGGATGCAGTCAGTTTAGCAGAGCACTTCTTCGTGCTTGTACTTCGTCATGTTGCTTTTACTGTTGACGAAAGTAAAAGCGAAACTAAAAACACCGGAAGTCTTATACCGAACTCTGAGAAACACTGCCAACTTTATTTTAAACTGGTTACAGGAAGTAGATCATTTTCTTAAGTCTCTAGTTTCTACCAAGATGAATATGTTTAGTTTTTCACCTTGGTAGAGCACTGTCCCTATATTGTGCTGTGGGTGTTCATTGGTTTACCGCTCCCGGTACAGTTTGAGACCATACGAAATGGATCACCGTCAACCCACAGAACATTAAAGCACATGTGGGATACTTATTGACGCGCTCTCGTAATTAGAGTATATTGTACTCTATTATATATGTTACGTGTAAAATATAATTAGTATATTCAAAAATTATTTTAAATCATCCGTTGCAATTGATACTGCTTGCCTGCATAGTCTGTATCCTCTTTTTACCTTGCAATTGATACCGAATACCTTTAAATTTATCATGAATTCATTGTCTCCACGCTAATTCATTTAAGATTTATGCTTAGAATGAAAAAACTTGCAAATGAAGAGAATTTCAAAAAGGGAATTTCTATCCGGCGAGATAATTTTATGGAGTGAACGCGAATTGAATTTTTCATTCATGACTTCAATCTTGAAACTTTAAAAAATGTAGCTTAATAACTACGAAGGAGAGAAGTAAATCAAAAAATTATTTATTAAAATCACGTGCTATCTTTGCTTTCTCGTTTCTAAGAAAGAAACTTTTGACCATTCCTTGTTCACCGTGAATATTCTTTATAAACTTTCAGCGAGGTGGATAAATAAACCCCCTCATGCAAATAAAAGATGCTAAAAAATATTTATTATTATGAGATGAAAGTAATAATAATAAAAATGCTTTTGAGATACATAGGTGAAAGAGTCACTAAAGAGTGTGCTTCCCCTTCTCAACTGCTTCACTGCAATTCAAATGTGTTAGAAACCTCAGCCAACCTGGCCAGTTCAACCTGACCTTGAGTGACTCTTTCTCGTCCATTTTCTCAAAATCTTTCAAGGGGAAGGGTGTGGTTAAAAATTGTTTTCTTACTAATGTGGTGTTGCTCTACAGGGTAGCAATTGGAAATTTTTCTCTATCTTTAATAGTTTTCGAGTTAGCAAATTTGAGTGCGGCAATGAATTCCCCACCCCCTTATTACCTATAAACCACACTCATCAGATCTCGCCTACCTGGCAGCTTTGAGATATCTGCCATGTTACCAGATTTTTTGGACACCCTGTATTGTTATACAGGGTGATTCAGAATTCATTGTACAAACTTCTAGGGGAGGTAGTATGGGTGATTCTAATCAAAAAAATTCATATGAACGTGGGTCCAAATTTAAACGATAACTGAGATATGAACAGAAATAAAAATGCCGCCAGCAATATCAACAAGTTAATAACTCAAGTTCTGTAACATCTAGAATGAAGGATTTTGGTAAAACGACAGGGTACATAAAACTCTGAGTACCGTTCAAACTTGATCGAATTCCAACGAATAGTTTCCAAGTTACGCAGTCAAAATCGTAACACGTGCTGGTTAGTACTCGCATGTTAGCACGGTTTACGATGAAACTACTCGTTGGAATTCGATCAAATTTTCACGTTACACACTGTTTTATGTATGCTGTTGTTTTACCAAAATTCATCATTCTAAATGCTACAGATCATGAGTTATAAACTTGTTGATCTTGGTGGCGGCATTTTTATTTCTCTTCATATCTCAATTATCGATCAAATTCGGACCCACGTTCATGTGAACTTTTTTGCTTAGAATCACCGATACTACCTCCCCTAGAAGTTTGTACAATGAATTCTGAATAGTAGGAATGTAAAGGAAAGTATAAAAATATTTTCGTTTTAAATAGTCTTATTATAAAAATAAACGTTTATTTCGTATTACAATATTTAGAAACGCAAAAGTACGAACAGAAAAGTGCAATAACGACAGCGAAATGTTCTGGGCAACCTAGAATCATGTCAAAGAGAGAGCAGCTCTTTCGCGGGCGGTGCAAAAAGATCACTTCAGGTCATCACAGATGCTTTAGCAGTGGACCCAGACGGCTGTTCAGCGCCCGTACCTCATGACCTATCAGTTTATGCAGTGCAGCATATCCGATTAGACGGGCTTTTCAAAAGGGCCGGAAAGAGGAAGTCTTTTGTTTCAGTGATGAATGCTCTTCGTCATCTGCGTTGATGTAATGAGCGTCTCATTGGACTAATGATGATTGGGCAAAGGTTATGTGAAGTGATGAAAGCGTCTTCCCTCTCTAGCGACCTGACGATGGTGCGTGGGCCTGGAGGCGACCAAAAGAGAAAACGATCAAGAGTGCCTCGTGCCTACAATGGAAGACTGTGATTGTGGGATCATAATGTTAACATGGGATTTAATGCCCCATGGTACCAAGAAATCTTGGAGCGGTGGGATTAAATTTTGGCAATGCACAATGTCAGACTGCTCGTTCATAAAAGGCGTAATTCATTCATGCTGACATCACTCTGCTGCAGTGGCATAGGCAAAGTCCGAATTTAAACCAGGTAAAATGATATTAGATGTTTTCGAGCGCCGCATACGAATGTAGAAGCCGTAGGCCAATATTCGTCCTCAGTTACTGGATCGTTCAAAGGCCGAGTGCAACTTGTTCAACGAGAGGATTGTAAAAACGAGATTGTAATTATGAATATCTCAACTTCTTTAAAGCATTCGCCAATTATATTAGGCTGGTAGAAAATTAACGGCTGATGTGTAGTGACTACTTTTGAATGTAATTACTCGTTTCAAACAACACTTTATTAATCGAAGTAACATCCAGTAGGGTCAACACACTTTTGCCAATGTGACACAAGCATATTTATTGGCGTAGAATTCTGGACTTCTGGAGGCGACGAACTCGTTGTAGACAGTTTTCGCATCGTCGTGATTTTTGAAGCATCTCGCATGCAAGAAAATGTCGAGGTGCTTGAAAAAATGCTAGTCAGTTGGCGAAAGATCAGGAGAGTACTGGATGATCAAGAGTTTCGTAGCCAAGATAATTTAACTTCAGTCGAAGGACCATTGCGACGTGAAGCAAGTTGGGACCGTACCAATTGACTAATGCTCGTCGTTGTTGTTGAATATATGGTGCATATCATCGATTTATTTAACGTATGACTAAGGAGTAATGGTTTCATCCTCATTCAGGAATCTGTGACGAAAGAATCAGTTACAAACCATCAAACAGCCACCACAGCCTTCTTTTGGTGCAACTTGGGCTCCCACTTATCGAGCTTTTTCACCTTTCCAATTTGCTTCAAGTGGTGAACGACTTCTGAATGGTCTATCTTGAACTCTTTGGCAATTTCTCGTGTGGATTTACGCGGGTCGGCTTTGATTAATGTTTTCAATTAGTTGTCGCAACTTTCGATGGACGACCGCGACCATCCTCATTTTCAAAGGTGGTATTGCCGCCACGGAATTTTTCAAACCATCTGCGCGTTGTACATTGAGAAGTTTTCTCGTCATCCCATGCTTTGGTGACACTTCGAGTTGCGTCAGCAGCATTATGGCCAAATTTGAATTCATGCAATGAAATGATGCGTATCTCTTGTGTTGACAGCATTTGCAAAATTGATCTAATCTTTCACAACATAAGGCGTTTGAACAAGTTTTTAGCATCAGCTTAAAGATAATAAGAACTGTAGCTTTAAAATGATGTGCCATATGGCTGTATTAGATGATAAATAAATTGCATACCGACTCGCCTACATCTCCGACTCACCTACATCACTGAGAAATAATTTGCATACAAAATGCAATTGGGCAATAATTTTGCATCAACTTAATATTATCATTCTCAGCACACAAAATGACTTAAGAAGCAATTAATTTTAGGAGTCAATAAATGATTAAAAGTTTTGGTCTGTATTTAAGAAAGACACCAATTACGTAAGCAATTCATAGGTAGTTATATTTTAAGTGCTGTTTAAGTAATTTATCTTCCTTAATAAACTTAACTTATCTGTTTTCAATTAGACGAATCAATATAAATTTGAATTTAGCGGAGAATATGTTTAATCTCTTACTTTTTAAAATTGATTAAATTGTATAAAATATAAAATTTCAAAATAAAATTAAGTGATAGTTAAAATAACTCTTCTTCTAAACTCGTTTTCGTTCGAGGAAAGAGTAATTTAAAAGGGTGTGGAAGTGCATTGCCCGGATTGAAGTTGAACATGATCTTGTTTACAAACCACTTGAAAGTAGGAGAGATAACGTGGTAAAGGAGGAAGAAATATATAAAAGAAGGAATTGGAACAGTCATACAAGGGATTGTAACCTTACAAACGGTAACTCGTAAAAAAACGATCAAAGCCGGCTGTGGGGTCAATGAAGAGTTAAAGAGTAAGGTCGAGAGCAGATGGCGTTCTACAAGGCGAAGAGCACGTAATGACACTATTAAACTGCGGTAGTGTTCTTTCCGAAAATGAGAATGCCACTTTATGCTTGGAAGTCATAATCGTCAATTTCTACGGCAAATAATCCTTAAATAGAACAGATATAAAAATAAAGTTTCCTCCCGTTGTAGCTGTTTCGATTTAGCGGAGAAACATACCACAAGGCAGAATGGAAGTGGACAAATATGTTTGTAATTAAAAATATAATAATTTTGTGCGTAAAATTACAATTAAAAATTACAATTATAACGACATTAAATATACTAAAGCCCTCCTCTGGAGCTGTTTTACAGCTTATTCTTAAAACCATATTATTACAAAATAAAAATATTGACGGAAAACAACCTCCAGCAGCCTTAAAACAATCGCAATTGTTTAATTATCCATGTTTCCTAACAGCATTCATATAACACTCAAACTTGCACTTAGAATTTTACAATAAAATTTCATATACGCGTTTATTATCATGTTATATCATATTCACATTGTACATAGAAACAAACGAAAGTATAATTTCAGATGTAAAGGGGAAAAACGAAATTTTAGACAAAACACTTGTTTCCTACTTAGTGGACAGTACTTCAACGTGAAAAAAAAAACTATCAGAAATTACAAATTCAAGTCAAAGGTTGTTTCAATATAGGGGAGAGTGATGTTGGTTCGGACGAAAATCAAATTTTTTCTCCCTGTGGGTTAATCATGAACCAAACAGTGAATATGTATACTGTATTTTGTACCCTAAACCCTTCGTCATTTACCTGTACATGTGATTTTACAGTAGTCACACGATAATCTATATATTTATATATTTTAAAAAACCTCTGCAATGTCCGAAGCAACCCCTAGGTGTGGGGTTGCTTCGGACTGTCGCGGGGCTGTTTCAGATAAACTGTTTTTCGCCATTTTAATGAAATACAAGGTAACTTTATTATCAAAAGTGCACGAAAATTTTATCACAACTTGCCTAACATTATCACATTATAAAAAATCATTCACTTGACTAGCCGTTTTGTTTCATTTAGAAGCAGGGCTAGGCGACATGAAATTTCTGCTGCGGCTTTCACTTTCTGTATCTTCTGATACTCGCTTCATATCTTCCCTGGAAGGAAGATCTTGCCCTCTTTTCTTTTTGTAAGTTCTCACCAAACGCGTTCGAACCAACACTCTTTGTTGTGTCCGAATCAACCCCACCATGACAGAAATCAAATAAAACCTTGTTAAGGCCTAACGACGCACATGGCCGAAATGAAACTGCAACACGTTTAAGTATAGTACTGTCCCTCATGAATAAATGTCTAACTGTTAACATTTCTCGTATAACCTCTTTACAAATTCACGAACAAACCTACCTCAAAAACTTTTTTCACACTTCCGAAAACAAATTTTATTTCTTATTTACTTACATTTGTGGTGATCTTTCTGGCGAATAGATTTTCAAAATCTGTAGAGTGTCGCACACTAGGGATAAATTTTTAGGCAGAGAAAATCGATTTGTCCAAACCAACCCGCGTCCGAACCAAGACCACTCTCCCCTACTGCTTGATAGAAAACTACAAAATCACAAAATGGCATAAGCTGTCTGATGAAGAAAAGGCAAAATTTCTGCATTAAGAGAATTTGGGAAGCCGATTCGTGAAATTGTGGACTTTTACAACAGAACAAAAAAAATCTATTGGAAAACAGGCAACTCAAAATCAGCAGCAAAGAAGCGTGGACCTAAACCTAAGTTTACTCTCCATGACAAAAGAGTGACCATCTGGGAAACAAATGGAATAGGATACTCTGCATCCAAATTGCTACGATCGGCTTATCCGGTGAAACGCAAAGTTGTTTGGAAAGTGTAAGCATCTTCAAGGAACATGAAATACACTAAAAAATGTCTAAACCGTTTTTAACAGCTTTGGATAAAGATAAACATCTACAGTGAGCTAAGGATCAACTGACGTGGGATGATAAATGGATGGAGGTGCTGTTTACGGACGAAAAGAAGATCAATATAGATTTACCCGACGTGTTACATGTTACTGGCATGATATTCGTAAAGACAGAAAGCGTTAATTAAACAGACTTCACGGTGGTGATTTGTGGTGGGGAGGCTTTGGGTTTAATGGAACACCTTCTCTCGCTTACATCACGTCCAAACTGAACTCGAAAAGGTCTCAGAAGGCCTTAGAAGACTCTGCCTTACCCTATGCGCCTGAAATCTGCGGTGGGTCTTGGATTCTAAGCAGGATAATGTACCCTGTCACTACTCCACTGCCACAAAAGTGGCTAGCGTCCTAAAGTTCAACCTGATGATGAGGCCACCAAGTAGTCCGGATTTAAAACCAGTTGAGAACGTGCGGGGGATAATTGTACGAAAAACCTTCTATAATGGCCGGCAGTATGACACCGTAGATTCCCTGGAAACAGCAATCAGTGAAGCGTGGTATGACTTGAATCCAGACATGATCCAAAATATTAGAACACTATGAAGGACAGAGCATTTAGTTCGTCTAAAAAATAGAGGATCGATCGATTATTAGTTTATTATTTTACGAGTTAGTTAAACAATCAACCTGTCCATTAAATAGGAAGCAACTGTTTTTCCTTATAAAGCTCGTTTTTTTAATCTGAAATTATACATTTCTTTGTTTAAAGTTTAACGTGAATATGATTTAACATGATAATAAACATGAGTGTGAAATTTTATTTTATAATTATAAGTTTAACTGTTCATCTGTCCACTAAAATAGCAAACCGACTGTAATTCATCCACATAGTATTGAGAAACATAATCTAGAAACTCAAAGCTAAAGAAAATTTGAGAAAAACATTCTATTACTGCTACCGTAATCATAATGACACATGAGTTCTTATAATATCTAATGTAGGATAAACTATATAATAAAAGAAAGCCATAAAGTTAAGTGCAAGAGCACCCACATCAAGTACTGTTCTTATTCTGTCTTCTGCAGCTGTATCGTAAAATTTGTGTAGTGTTACGGCTTTTAACGAAAAAACATTTCCTAAGGCCACCTGGACTTCGAGCTTCCCAGATTTGGCCATTTATTGAAGATTTTTTATAGAAGGTTTGTGAACGATATGAAGATTTTTTATAGAAGGTCTTAGAAGAAAATTACCTAATTAATTAAGTTTAGTTGTTTAGTAAAGAGATCATCTAAGCTGTATTTTTTACCAGAATAACTGATCTTGGATAAATACGGCTTGAAGTCGATTGACAAAGAACCACTGCACATTTACACCCATACAGTTTAAAGATATTAACTCCATGGTGATGTGAGATAAGTCTGCTTTACAGCATGCATTCTCTATAATATCATCGTATAAGGTAATTGGGGTGAATTGCTTAAGTTGGAGTTTTTCAAGAAAATATTTTCTCAGGAACCACACAATTAAAAAATACACTGAAATTTATGAATCAAAAACAGACAATACAGGAAAAATTATGGGAATTAAAAACCAAAAGAATCGTAATTTACAAATAAATGTTGGGAGAAAAAATAATTCATTTTAATTCATGACTCCATAATCAAATTCTATACAATTTGAATCCGAACAATAATAATTAAAATTTAAAAAAATAATAAAGTCGAAAAACTCCCTAAAACTTCCCAGTAATGCAACCAGCGCACCCGAAAATTTAATTAATTCTTTATTTACATCATTTACAATATCAACGGGCAAAACATTAAATTTTTGCAAAAATACAGGATATTATAAGCTGGAACAACTTGTTCACAAAAAATTCACACAAACATTTTCACAAAGACAGCCACACAAACCGACTATCACTGTTAATTTTGATGAAAATTCAAATAGTCTATGAGTAATCGGTGTGTGTGGCTGTCTTTGTAAAAATATTCATGTTTGAATTTTTTGTTAACAAGTTGTTCAGTTTATAATATCC
This sequence comes from Rhysida immarginata, assembly GCA_023313115.1. Taxonomy (NCBI): domain Eukaryota; kingdom Metazoa; phylum Arthropoda; class Chilopoda; order Scolopendromorpha; family Scolopendridae; genus Rhysida; species Rhysida immarginata. Next base: position 1,159,825 of record JAHWFO010070218.1, on the reverse strand, counting down.
TGTATTTTTGCAAGAATTTAATGTTCCCATTATCTTCACAAGACTTCATCTACATCCTCAATAGACTGGGTTTATTTCTACTATCAACAACTTCTGCAATAGACTACATCCTTTGAGTTTTCTTCCATCACACAAGTTCCTTCATCGTTTTTCAAGATTGGTGACTTTATTTATTATTAATTTTTTTGTTTTTATTAATTTTACGATTTTTCCCATTAAAAGGAGACTGAACTCATTTAAATTTAAATTAATCATTTAAACTCCTTAGAACATTAAATGCATGTTAATATTACTCAATGAAATAAGTAATGCTTCTGTAAAACTAATGACTAATGGTTAAGATAGCTTGATTACATGCTACATAAAATATGGATAGAATACTCCTGCTGCAGGCTTTCTGCGTTTGTCCGGCACATAATTAGTGATTACAGACCAGAGGAATGCAGTGGTCGGTTCATGGCAAGTCACAAGTCATTTTGATCGTCCATCACAATCTTCGCTATTGCGAATACTACGTTTGATGTTTTCTTCTTTAAAAATGGTTGGTTGGTTTGTTAGCGACATTTAGGTCAGTTTGCGCCCTTTCACATGACAAATAGGCTATCCGAAGGCATTCCTGAGGCAAATGTACAATATTATTATTATACTCGTATATATACGCTTTCTTGGAACAATTATCCATGCTAAAATTCGAACTATCGATCTGAAGAATTCAAGAACTGGAAGACCTCTGCCTCAGCGCAGTCGGCCCACTAGCCGGCCATTTAAAATGGAGTAACCTTGAGAAATCCTTTAAGTGTTTCATTAGCTTCATTTCGAATCTTACAGGAGAGAAATATGACCACAGAAATGCACCAAAGCTATATTAACTCCACTTTTGTTTGTTTTCTTTTTCATTAGTAAAGAAATGAATGTCATCACCAAGGTCCAGAATTGCATCCTTATTGATAAAATGCTTACAGAGACTCGTCATCAAGTACGGCGTAGTTGAGTTTCTTGCTCTTTCCCAAGAACCCGTGCGCCACAGACTTCATAGCTCTCCAGGCTGTTAGTTCCACAGTGCAGTTTCAAACCCGTTATCAGCCATTAGCTCCCTGATTTGAGGGCCGAAAAAAAATGCTTTCCTTTATTTTCTATTTTGGATGCTGGAATTCTGTACCGGCTATCCATTGCCTTTACCCAGTTTGATATGAAGTGGAGGCAGCAAGATTTTGTCAATATCGGAATAGATGTTTATTTTCGACATTTAGTTGCCCAGGGGCGAGTTTTTGGACATGAGATCGCGGTTTAGTAAGCATTGCTCATACGTCAAAATTGCGTAATATCAAAGTTTTCCAATGGTAATTGTTCTGATCTTGCGCAATTTTGACGTATGAGCTTTGCTTACTAAACCGCAATCTCAAGTCCAAAAACTCGACCCTGGAGTCAAATTTTGGCGATATTGCCAGTCCTTTTTGCTATAGTGGAAATCTTTTTCCCGGCTATGCCACTCACAAATGAAACAGCAGTATGTGGTGTAACCTCTTCTGCATGCATAAAAGAATCCCAATGATTTCAAATTTTCACAGATATACCATTTGTAATGGCCAATACCAAATTTCAATTCGCTTTATCTCAAAAACTGCATGCTAGAGAAATTTCAAAATTATATTCGTAATCAGCTAAAAAAATAATACCAAATTCACCCGCTTTCATTCCCTGAACAAGTAAAATTATAAATTTTGTTGGACAGTCTAAATGTACATCACGGGTTATTTCAGAATTTTTGAAAAAAAATTCTTGACTGTTGACAAACATTAATTGACGAGTGGATTTTATCTCCAATATTTTTACTAATTTCTATATTAAAAACACACAGTCTCGTAGTAACCAGAATTTCAAGTAAAAATTTATTTTTACCCCTACAACTGAATGTTATATGGCAACAAAGCGGAAAGTATTGAAGAGTAACTACTTGACCGTTTCTGCATACCTTAGACAGGCTACATTCGATTTCAATTTTGTCAGAGTCTGAACCGTGATCTGGGAAAACGCCTATCCCGAGAAAAGAGTTTACGGAAAGGCTATATATTTTGTGCCAGGAGCAACAAGAATTTTCCAAATTAAAATAATCTTTTGTGACGCCTGACATGACCAGGATATAAGTAAAACTAAATAACAATAATGGATCGTCCTCTTTTACGGTCTTCTGGAAAGTAATTACATACTACTGTATATCATGCTTCGAAAGGACGATGAAAATAATATAACTTTCATTTATTCTGGTGATATTATAGAGAATGTAAAATAATTATCATCGATCATACGTTGAGTTATTACAGAGATTAATAAAATGTTCAATGAATTCGAAAATGCAAATCGGTACTTTCCATAGGTGAAATAAATACACAGGAAAAAGAGATAATAACACCATTACGTTTAGACATTATGTTTTCAGATAATTTCAGTTATGATCTTATTAATCACAAGCGAATTGTTTTAGCGACTTTCTGTCCTACGGTGATATATTCCAAAAGAAGATGGAAGTATTCTATTCTCGTGCCCTTTTCCAAATAGTTACAATACTTTAAAAATATTTAGTAATGAATTTCTTATTTTGTAATTAGTTTCTATTATGCCGTATAACATGTTAATTGCATATACATTAAAGCTTAAAATCTCCGTTGTAGAGTGTTTGATTGGGGCATCAACATCTAGGTCATTTTGGGCCCATTCACATGACCCGTATTTACCACAGGCCAACCTTGCCCAGTATCTTTGTGAAAAAATTATTATTATTATTATTATTACTATTACTATTATTTCAAGTTTTATTAGAAAAATTTATTAAATGAAAATCTAAAAAAAAATAGAATAAAAATTAACCACCTCCCTTGATGGTCTTTAAATTGCTCCATCCACTTAAGCGCCTGGTCATCACAATACATGGTGTATGTCCACATATGAGTGAAAAGTATTCACTGCAAGAGCAATGGCCAGGTACTGCTAGAAAAAACATAATATAAAACATCGTTATAAAAAATCTTAGACCTTCTTTTATTAATTTGGAATAAAGAGGCAATTTATTAATCAAAACTATTAATTTTTAAAAATGTGTAACGTCCGTATTCAATTCTGGATATGGGTCATTTTAAACTTTTAAGACGTCTCCAATTACAACTACTATGTTACCATAATAGCTATAGTTCATCCATATCACAAGCGCACTCAATTCGGAAATGCACTTTGGTGCATTTCCATGTTGTTGTTTTTTGGCGGGGTTATGGTAGGTCGTTACCATTATTCGCCATTTTTATTTGGAGAAGGCACGGTACTTTATTCCTACACCGTGTAAATTGGTCCATCATGGTATTGAGTAGAAGTGTTGACCCCTAAAATCTTTTCAGGGATGTATTTATCATGAACTCCTTTTATTACAAGAAGTTGGTTTGGTTGGTTTGGTATTAACGTCCGTTATCCGAGGACGGCGTTATAGGGGCCGCAAATTTTGCCTCGCAAGGGTTCTTTAACGTGCAGCCGGCAAACGATTACACGGGACCAACGGCTTTACTTCTCTTCCGAAGGAAGTGCGTGATCTCAGGATTTTCCCCTTGAAAAAATCCTCGTCGTTCTCGGCCGGGGTCGAACCCGCGTACTCGGGTATAGGCGATCATGCAACCCCTTGAGCCACCGAGGCCGATTATTACAAGTAGCATTTCTGCCTATTAGTCAGGGGTTCATCCAAAACCATCTAAAATACGGGTTTTCTGTTATAGGGGTTTTATGGGGGAACTGGGATTACTATTCAGCTAATGTGATTTTGCAATACAGTGTATCTATAAAATTGTAAAACAGGGGGGAGAGGGATGGTGAAAGGAGGGAATTGAGCAAAAAAAGATTGAGAATAACTGATCTAGATAAATCAGATCTGCACACTGTAAGCGTACTGTTAAGTGTCACGCTTCTGACGTCATCAAAGGAATGTCAACATGAATAAAACTATTTTTTTTTTCATAAATTTGTCAATTGAAATTTAGATATTTGTAAGCCAATAATATTTTTTTTAAAAACGTTCATGGTCAATTTAAAATTTCTAACAATACTGAATCTTAAAAATAAATTTAGGAATAAAATTTAATAATTTAGCATAATAAGGTAAGCCAGGGGAATGTGGATAAGTTCAAGCCAAAGTGACAATTAAAAAAAATTGTAAGTGAAAAAAATTAAATTTTATTTTAAAAAATATGATTGACCGAGAGCAACATTTTTAAGGATTTTCAAAATGAAAGATCAATATTAAGTTTGATAAAACATGAAGTTATCAATGCCTTCATCAATCCACCTTACCCCTGGGCACCGAGGGAAGGTGGATAAATGTCTATAATGTTGCTAACGGCCGATCAGTGAAGCCTTCTTTCAATAGCCTTTACTTAACACCTCCACCAACCAAAATACTATATTTATATTCAAATTTGTAGATCAGAAGAACTTTTATCGTGTCTTAGATAGTAGGGATTTTATTCACCAAGCTGGATGCTACTGCTTGCAGAAAATTTTTTTTTTCCGTTGATCGCGTCCGAATTCGATGGAATCGGAACTAACTAAGCAACAAATATCGTTGTCTAGTGGAATTGAGCGAAAACCGTTTTAAAAAAAACCTAACAGCTTAACATTATCCACCTTCCCCCGGCTTACCTTAATAACAGTGGATGTCCATCAAATTAGAAATCTCACTTTATATCTTTAAAAGATGAATCTTGAATTAGTTGAAATGGCAGAATATTCGAAAGTTGAATTTATCCACAATTATTTGTTTATTAACATTTAAATTGGCAAATTTATGACACTTTTATTAAATAAAAAATGCAGTTGGTTCAATAATTGTGTTAATTTATTAATTTGGTTGAAGTTGGCTATTTACATTAAAATAAGAAAGCTCAGAAGCTACGACATAAGGATAATTTTTAATAATTAAATATTATTTTATATAATATAAGTATTGAGTTAAAATATCTGAATTGTAAATTAATGCTATCTTGATTATCCTATGCATAATCCTATCAGCCCATGTGGAGAATCGGCGACGGACTGCTTGGCTTACCTTCCTTAAAGCATAATTTCCAGCCTTCTTTTGATGACATCAGAAATCAATACGCACGCCTTCTTCATCTAGATGGCTTTGGTTCATCAATGGCATAAACATAAATATAAAAAAACATTAGCGGTATTATAACCTTAGCCGATCTCCAAAGAAAGTCCGATTTGTAGCTTACTCGGCAATAGGCCAGAATCGAAACTTCTTAAAAAGAAATTTCTTCCTAAGTACAGCTCGAAATTAAATTTAATCACATTAATTGTAAGATTATTTTATTTATTTATACGAATTGCTGTAATTATTTTATTTCTTAATTTGTACTTTGCTTTTATTTATGCTCATTTGGGACTCAGCGTAATTTTCATTTATAGCTGTTTACATCATGTTCAGAACAAACGGCATTAATCATTTTCACTTTTATAGTTCTTAGGAATTATTTGTATTATCATTAAATGCAAAAAAAGCAATAAATCGCAGGATTATTTAAATAAAATTCAAACATTTACACATTTTTTCAGAGAAAAGCCATGAAATAAATTTTCTTTTGTGCTTTAATAATTTATTTTTAATCATTCCGAAGCTATTTGGAAAAGATTTAATTGCAAGGAACGATCGTGAAAGCTGTAAAATGTGCTGCAAAAAGGTTTTTTATGGTTGAACCTTCTGCAACCACCATCACAGCTCTCTTTGTCTTTTATAGTTTAATAATTTGCGTCACTTTACGACTTTCCACGCGTTCGGTTTTCGTGCCATAAACGATAACGAGCAAACTATTTTAAAAAAAATCAATATGTGCCAATAAAGAAAAATTTTTGTTATCCTTAAATTAAATAAACGACAGGTAAATTTTGTGGTTTCTTCGAGGTGCAAAAGAGTTTGAGTTTATCGCTGAAAGAAACACTGGAAAACGACTTTTTCTTCAGTTCCCTTCGGTGTTCATCTTAAGTAATAAACTAAGCTTAATGCTCCCCCGGGTTTCTTAATGATGAGGTAAATTGATAGGAATTGTAAATCGAGTTTTAATTTATTCTACAACGATCAGGTTGAAATTACTTTCTTGTTTGTTAGTACAACTTTTTTTTTATTTATACGTTAAAGTATCAGATAAATTTTCAAAAATACAAAAGTAATGATCTAAGCTAACAGAACGGAATAAATGTTAATGATTCTCTGGATTGTAATAACATTAACACGAAGAAGCAAATTTTTAATTGTGCTTATTGTGCATAAATTTTATCTAGTATCTTTAGATATACTGAGAATTACTTTTCCTGTCTTCGGTAGCACTGGTGTACAAAAATCAGGTAAATATTTCATAACATTTTATTTAGGAATATAAAACACAGTTATTACGAAGAAACTACCATCTTAACTTGAATATGTTACTTAGGTACATTTCGATTTACAAGAAATACAAGGGTTAGATACAATAATGGAAAATTCTCATAAAGTTGGGAAAGCTACCTCATAAATTTATTTAGTGTACGACCTGAAATCGCCTGGAGATGGAAGTCCTGGACTGAGGACTAATGGAATTTAATATCAATCGTTTTCATCATATAGAAGTTTCTCAAATTTCTTATGAAATGCAGTATGGTGGTGTCAGCTCCTAGAACTGGTTTCCAAACTAGTTTAGATTGACTCGGTTATACTGAGTTAGATAATTGCAGTGACCAGGGAAGACATTTAATCTCGTCATGATGAGACCAAGATAAGCCATTGCCAGAATATAGGTAGGAAATTTGTTTTTTTCTAAAATAAAAAGAATATTTGTATCATTGGATGGATGTGATTGCTCAAAGTTCTTATTTATAGCCCTTGCATGTCCAAATAATGAGAAAATCTCCATGTATTACCATAGGAATCAGACTATGCGATAAGTTTTATTATGCCTCCTCAACACAATAAAACTCTGATGAAGGACGACTAATCGGACCACATGATAGGTTTCCACTTATGTCAGTCAAAGAAATTTTATGATTGCGTTACTGATTTGTCCGCACTGCATTTACCGGTTTATTAGTCGGTGGCTCGGCCATGAATGTTTTGTTCAGAAAGCTCCATTCTGGAGATAATGATGGGATTATGAAGATACATATTTATGTCTGAAATAACATTCGTTATAGTTTTTATTAGATATCGTAATCCTCATAATACCCGCTTGTCTCTGACCTTCAGCTTACGTTTCCGTCCATTACGGTGTTTATCAGAAGTTGTTTTACTTATAACAATGTCTGCTGCTGAACAATGTTCAATGATAGCTCCTGAACAATGTACTTGCGCCCCCACATTTTATTAAAAGAAAATGTTTACTCTGGTCAACTCTGTCATTGCTTACAGTTATATACAGAAAAGTTACTGTGCAGTAGTGCATGGAAACATGTATTTTGTGCCGAATTGAAGATTTCAGAAACAAAAGAGAATTCAACTCAACATCAAATTTTGCAAACAAAAACGCAAAAGAGTGCCGTTCTCCTTGATTGTTGCTCTACTTCCCGCCGAACTGAAAATCTCAGAAAGGGAAGAGAATTCGATCTCCGACCAGCCACTGCACAATAACTTTTGAATCACCCCGTATATTTTTTGAAAAAGATCATTATGTTATGTTGCAAAAATTTAGGTCCACGCAATTTTAATAAACAATTTGCCCTCCGTTTTATTGGATCAACTTTAATACTCAATTGGGTATCGCTTGACTCAGTGTCTGAAGATAATTAACATCGATTTCTTCCCAATTTTAATGATTGCATCCTTCAATCCTTCGAAAGAGGTGTACTTTTTACTAGAGTATAAAATGCCTAGGATAACACCCCCACAAATTTTCTATGGGATTTGAGTTGCGGGTAAAATTGTCTAATAGCTGAACCTCTTTATTGAGACACCACTCAATAGTCGATTTACCAGTGAGTTTGAGGGTATTATCGTTTGGTAGATCCAGAATGGACCTCCCAATTTCTCCCAAAAGGTAGTACATTTTCTTCCATGAGGTTTTGCTAGTCCACAGCTTTCATTCGGCCTTTAGCAAATGCAATATAGGTTTCTCCAGTCCATCCGAATGCTCCCGAGATCATTAGACTGCCTCCTCTAGCTTACTGTTTGGAGAATAGGTGCTCCTTTCTTCTTACAAGCTAGCCCATCCGGACTATCGAGATTAAATTCTTTCTCATCACCCTAAATAACTTTTTTTCAAGTTGTTATTCCAACCCATCATTTCTCGTGTCTATTCCATTCGTTTCTGTTTGTGAGTGTGATTCAGTTTAAGTGTAATTTTTCTTTTTTGGTACACGGTATGAGAAACATTTTTCATTAATCTGGAGAAAATGGGTTTTGACGCTGACACGCTAGGCCTTTTAACTAGATCACAAAGGTCACTGAGTTGGATTGTATTTCCCTGAGAAAGGGATCTTTTGTAGCGGGGTGCCAATTTACTAGGTCATCCTGTTGAGTGAGACTGTCCGTATTTGTGTTCATGATTTTATAACTCCGTTAATAGCATTTTTGAAACTGTTTATTCTTCTAGCACTGGCAGGATTTCAGAAATCTGCGAATTTTAGGCTGATATTTGTCCCTTTTCAAACTCCGAGAGAGGTTTGCCACTGTGAGTTAATTATTAAAGCAATGTTTTAAATTTTCGTGTTTATTTTTGCCACCATCTGCAACTGCTAATTTCTGCCATCCTAAGAAAAAACAATTACAGTGTGGATAAAATATCTGAATTTTTGAGATGGATTTAAAATTTTGCAACAGAATAAAATTAACGTTTTCTAAATTTGTTGAAATTTTGTTGATAAAATTGTAGTACAAAGTTTATAATTAGATAACATGAATCTTTGTTTCTTATTGTCACATTGTTTTCACTCATTTTATTAGATGGACCTATCTTTTTGCAGCGCATCTTAATGCAATTATACTTGCACCAAATAGAATGAGTACATACTGCATAGCGGCGCGTACAATCTCGGGTGTATAACATCAAACAGGCTTAATATGGGATTTCCATTATTTCTCAATCCCTATACACTGCCGTGCTCTAAATACACCAATATTAGAATGAACTCGAGTAGGGATACATGAACGTCTTCTTGAGACTGTATATGGAGATTTAAATTAACGAGAGCGTAATGCGAAGATGCCGCAATAGTTCTTTATTGTTTAGAATGGGTCTAGAGTATGTAATTGGGAAATTACAGTGAACGATTTGGGGCAATCAAAGAACCATGTTGCTCTAATTCTTCACCTTTCTGAAAGTAAATACGTTCTAATCAACTTCGTGGCGAAATTGAATGACGTGTGTGAAAATCAACAGATGAGAATCAGGAAATAGACGAGAGCTAATGTGTTTGAAAGAGATTAGAAACGATCGAGCTACACGAAAGACTTCAATGAATAATTCTTGCACAAAATGAATGAATGAGTGATTTTCAAAAGTTTGAGCGAAAAGGTGATATTTCTGGTATCAAATATAAGACTAATGGATTCCTCACAGCTGCTCTAGGAAAGTTTAACATTCTGCTTCTTTTCCGGATGTGCAACGAAACTATTGGTAACAATAGTGATGCGTAGGAGCCTAATTTAGCCAAAACAACAGTGTCTTTATCTTTACTGAATGTGAAAACTTTTTCATTCGCTCTATTAAAGATAGTTTTAATGATGATAAGAGAAATATGGCCTAAGTCAATGGAATTCTCAGATTTCGTCATAAGAAACAAATGAAAAAAGCTTACTTAAAAATAAAAGATTGGACAGTTTAGAAGTTAAATGCAAGGATAGTCTAGATTAAAACAAAGCTCATTACAAAGCTTTATAAAGTGTGTTCAAAAATTATAAATACACGTCTGCAATCAGGGTTTTGAAACATTTATTGAAACCAAAATAGTTTGAATGTATGCACAGTAAATAAACAAAATATCACACGTTTGTAGCAAATAGTTTTCGAATAAATGGAAAAAATAGGAATAATACAGAATTTTGCTGTCAAGAAATTATAAATACACCCGTCAAAACTTAGCCTACCACATTGAATTAATGCTGCTAATACTTAATGAAGCCACCCTTTGCTCCAATCAACTTAAATACTCGATCAGGTATGCCTTCAAACCAAGTTTTAACTGGGTGTCTTTCAGTTTGTCCCATGCACGATAAATGGCTACTTTTAAATCATTGATATGTGAAAATTGCTTGTTGTTTGCATAAACCAGGTGAACTAATATTGCCCACACATTCTCCATCGGATTTAGGTCCGCACTTCTGGATGGCCAGTCGATGATAATTATTTCTTTTGTTGATTGCGAAGTATGGCATGGAGCATTGTCTTGTTGGAATGTTCAAGAATTCCCGCCAATTAAAGGGCCAAAGGGTATAAAGTGATTGTACAACATCTCCTGGTATGCTTCTTGTATACATCTCCAGAGTCCAATCTTCCATTCACTGCAACTAGATCTGTCCTACCATCCGAGCTGAATGCGTCCAAACCATGACACCACCACCACCCATTTGCCTACTGAAATGTTCTTTAGGTTCCGTTCTTAATCATACCAATATCCCTTATTACCATCCGGCCCATCTAAATTGAATTTTTTCTCATTGGAAAAAACTATACAGCTTCATTTATCGTTTCAGTCCATGTGTGGTTTGGCCCATTATAGCCTCGCTTGCTTGTTTCTCAGTCAGCTTTGGATTAGCTTGAAGTTTGGTGTATGCAATATTTATTTGCTTTTCAATATATTTTCCACAGTAACATGTGACACTTCAGAGCCTATTTCACTTGCAATTGATCTTGTCGACATTCCTTTTCTGCTTGCTAGATCAAAATTTTCTTCTTGGCCCTTTTAGTCATCTTTTTTGAAGATATTGTGAATAGCACCAGCATATTGTCCCATTTTTGCTGCAATATATCTGTATGATTTACCTTGTCCTTTCAGAAAGTAAACTTTTCTGGATTTATCGTGGGATTGTGGAATTTTCGTTTGCAAACAAAACAAAACTGTGTGGTTTGCCTTTTAGGCGTACCTTGAACTGATTTGCATATGTTGTAGCCTACTGCAATTGGCCGTACCATTATAATTTCTTGACAGCAAAATTCTGCATTATTCCTATTTTCCGTTTATTCGAAACCCATTTGCCACAAATTTCGTTTATTTACTGTGCAGACATTTAAAATGTAATTTCTGTTCATAAAACTATTTTGTTCGAAATAAACGTTTCAAAACCCTGATTGCAGACGTGCATTTATAATTTTTAGACACACCTTAATTACTCGTATGTTGAATAAGATCGTTTGCTTTGCATGTCTATGAATACGTATGCATTTGATTTCTGTAGTCAGAGTAGGAGAGTATCGTTAATAATTTAAAAAGCTTAAGAACGATTTTTTAAGGATAATTAAAGATCGACAGATTTTATATATATTTATCATATCTAACTTATTGTCGTAGTGATTAGGCTTTCACTGATGGAGTTCGATATAGTCTACCTCTACAAACAGTATTTGCGTTAATTTCCTCAATTTCTCTTTTCTCCTAATATATCATTTAACGTCAAGTTTTTTATCCGTTTGAAGTTTGAAGTTGTCTTTGGAAGTCAACTATTAAAATTTAATATTCCAGAGTACACTTACACTAGCATTCACGAAGTGTTAGTTAACTTTTATTGTATGCTAATATTGAAACGACATCATTAAACAGAATTATATATGATACAAACAAGTCACGGAAGATTTGGTATACGCAATGGCCTTTACTGAAATTGAACCTATTCCTCTACTTAATTATGCAACAATTAAGCTATGATACTTGATGGAGCAATAATACTTTCCATAATAATAATAATAATAAATTTTATATTCTTGAGTGACGACTGTGTTAATGACAATTTGAAACGCGTAAACGATTCGAGAATTATTAATCTATTTCTCCCGGACACACAAGATTAATAATCCAATTGTTTATCTTTATGAATTGCATTAAAGCAATTAAAATAAAGCAAATATTTAAATCAATTAACTTGAAACACAATTTGAATTAAGTGGAGGGTAACTTTGAAATGCAATTATTTACTATTTTATCAAAATAAATTTGAGTTAGATATACTTTCATTTGATTCAACATGGGATTCTATGCGTAAAAGGGAAAATTTATTCCGAAATGTATTATCTTTATCACCCTTAAAGCTTAAACAACGGCCTATTATATAAAACGTTACTATATTAAAATACGCTATGCACCGTTCGACGGAGAAGTCTTTAATGGCCTATTGCTGTTAGCACGTTGATTTTTTTTTTTTTTTACATTCCTATCAACTTCTTATCCCATTCGTTTTTGGAGAGTTCTGAACATCATATTAAGTTCCAATACAAAACCTACCCAGTTCAAGACAATTAGGGGAACACATTTTTCCAAAGTTTGCCATCTGTCATCTAAAAGGCTTATAAATAAACAACAAATGAAACAATAGAGCTACACCATTTATTAACAAAATCCAAATGCAAGTGCATTATTTCCAATGCCTCTTATTGCCACACTCCCAAAAATAAAAAATAATAAAAAAAGAGTATCCTTCCCCAAAACGAAGTGTAAATATAATTTTTTTTAAAACATTAATAATTAGTATGATTTCCACCAGCACAGATCGCAGCTTGTCTTATTATTATTATTATTTTTTGCATGCCCCAAATATGCTTGCGGATGTCTTCGATAAGCGCTTTACTGAATTGCTGCAAAGTCCGAGGTGGTGCTAAACGTTTGCAAAGACTGTCATGCTCGATTGGGTTTAGGCCTGGACTCATTGGTAGCCACCCCATAACGTGATTTGGCGTTTCCTCAGGAAGTTTCCCCGTTCGTGCAGTGTGAGATCTGGCAGTGCCCTGCATTAAGACGAATTCTGGACCAATACTATATGCTGTAGTCACAAAATGACACTCCAGAATATCATCAATGTAACGTTGGCTGTTAACATTCTGAGAGATGATGACGAGGTCCGTTGCGGTTGTCAATACAGATTCCACTCCACACAATTACTGAGCCACCTCCGAATCTATCGAATCCTTGCATCGCTGAGGGCTATACCGTTCGTTTGTGCGCCTGTACACATGTGTGCATCCATCACAACGGGTCAGGCTAAATCTGGATTCATCTATTAACAGCATATGCTTCCAGTGACGAAGCTGTAAACCAGCATGGGTGCGGGGAAACATCATGATTGTCCGTTTGTGTGCATTACTCAAATTTGGTCGACGTGGTCTCGGGTTGCCCTCCTTAATTCTGTTATGGATAGATACATTCATTCCAATCGCTGTCTTCAGGACACTTTTCAGGTCCCTGGCAGTAGCAGTTCGTTTCCGTAATGAGGATGTAACGATACAACGGTCTTCCCGATGGGTTGTTTCACGCTTACGGTCTTTCCAGGTCTCTTGGAATATTGACCTGTTTCTTGGAATCTTTTCTAAAGTCGGCAGATGACAGAAGGGCTAACATGCAGCTTGTTTGCCACATAACGCATAGAATAGCCTTCCAGGAGTAATATAACGGCAGAAGACACTTGAACTTCAGTAAGAGTCGCATTTAGTATACTTTGTATAATGCAATGTAACTGCCGCAAGTTTTTTTAGGATGAAGTAGGCTATTACATTTTCTTTTATGGAGAGGGATCCTTTCTGTTTTGCTGTAAATTTCTGTTAAGTTTGGAATGTAGTGAGGTGATTACGTTTTTATTAATGAATGGCATGGCCGTCTTGTTCCATTTTTTATCTTCGGGGGTATATCATTTAGATGACGGATGGCAGACTTTGGAAAATATGTTCTCATAATTGTTTTGAGCAACCTTTCATGTTCCAATACATAACCAAAATATCATGTTGAAACTTAATTATAGAAGGTCGGACTAATATATTTATGGAAAGGGTGACTATTGCTAAATTCTCATTATTTTGCAGAGAAAAAGCCGAGATAATTTCTAAAGTTTTCGACGTTGACGCATGCATTTCCATAATTATGAACGCCCATGAGGCAAGGAATTGGCTCTACTATTCTGCCACCCACTATCCTACCACCTCCAAAATCTGTCAGGGTTTTTACTTTGCTCATGATGCGAAGAATTGAGGAAATGACGCACTATATTGTTCATTATTTCCTCTGTATCGGTCTGGGGCACGACTCATTTGTGCGGAGGTGGGCGAGGGTTCTTAAAAATTGGCCAGTGAGTGTAAATTACACCTTTGGAAAGAGGAAAATCATTATTGCTACGTTTTGTTAAAGTTTCTGGTTTCTGTCGAAGTAGGAGAGTCATGACTTTTTAAATAGTCTTCTCTTGTTAAAGAATCGGAGAGGCGCTCGACGACCCATGGAGGCGCACTTCCTGATTACGTGCTTCTGAGCATGCGGCTCACCTGAAATGGGCTAACTTAGAAATTGATCCAGGTTTCGTTCGAAATAGGACTCTTTTTCAGGTATTTTCTGTAAAAAAAATTTTTCTCAAGTTTGAAGTTGAAACACTCTCACATTATTAATTGAAAGGGAGAATACAGTTCTTGAAAAACTGTAAATAGCTTCACCAAAAAACATTCCCTTTCACAAAATTTAACACAGCATACCGATAGCTTCACAGAACGTATTGAATCGTTTGTTGGTGAGTATGTTTTATATAACACACAATAAGCCTCCTTTTATTTATATATTTCAGTAAAGAAAAAAATCAAACGGTTTTTTAATAGGCTTTCTCCATAGGTGCATCTCTAACCGGAAAAATTTGCCATATCTATCCGATTGCCACCGCTTTTTTTTATTTCAGCCAAAGCTTATATTGGCTTCTATGCCGTTTTATATTGAGAGTATTATTTAAAATCATAGACATGATTCTTATATATGGAAGCAATTTGCAGACCCATACTTGTAAAATGATTTATGAAATATATAGTTGTGTTTTATGAAGTGTTAAAAAAAAATCTCTAAAAAATTGGATCAAAATGCAAACTATCGGAATGAATTGCTTTCACTCATTCATGAATTGCTTAGATATCTTCTCTTCTATCTATCTATCTATCTATATATATAAAGAAGGATGTTTGTGGGTTTGTATGTTTTTTATACAAATCTACAGTTTTATTCCGATCTTGATGAAATTTCGCATACATGACCTTCAAAGCATGAGGAAGGTCACTGTCTACTTCAGATTTCGAAAAAATAATAATTATTGATAAAAAATCGATATTCATGGTTATAGCAGGGCATATTAATGAGAAATATCTCATGACCAACAATGCAAGACAAAGTTTTTGCAACAATGGTATCAACACGCAATTCACAAACACTCTGCACGGACCAACAATATATATCTCATGACCAACAATGCAAATAAAAGTTTGTGCAACAATAGGTATCAACAATGGTTTCAACACGCAATTCACCAATAACAATGAGCTCAAAATGATGATGCAATGATAAAGCAATCCTTTCCAAGAATTATAACAATGAACATAAAATGATGATGCAATATGGATAAGTTTCAATTTGTAACAATGCATAGAATTCCGGTTATTCAGGCTTTTCTTAGAAAAGAGAGTTCTTAGTACTTAACAATTTCTTGAAAATCTTTAAAAATGATCAGTAAATGGAGATAATTTAAAGAGACTATTGAGAAAGAGTGGAAAGACGACAGAGGAAGCACTCCTTTAGCTCCGTGATGTATTGAGCAAATGGGAAGCAAGTAAATAGAAGAATCCGCGACCACTAGACTGCACAAAGTGATGAATGGCCAAATTTTGCTTCAACACATCGAGAGAAGAGTGGAAATTGCAACAACACTAAGTATACATCTAAGGTAAGATTACGTGAGTAAGAAATTATTTAAAATAGTTTACATCCAAGTAATTATCCCGGGCAACGCCGGGTACCTTTGCTAGTAGGCTTATATTGGGCTTTATGCCTGTCAATGGTTGGTTACAATTTTCTAAACATGTCCTTTCTTAAATTAATATTATTAGTCTTTGCCTTTTATTCTTATAAAATAACTTCATTGGTTATTATCTTTTCATCAATATCTATAATCCTTGTAATTTATCTTATTTGTAAAATAACCTGAATGATTTTTCTCTTTATCTCTTTTGTATTTCCTTGATTGACTTTCTTATTTATAAAATAACCTGATTAGTTATTAATGGCTATTTATAGTCACTCTTTCCATTCCCAATTTAAACGCTGATAAAGAGGACAGGGTCTTCCGTGGTTCCAGATTAAAAATCTCATTTGTGGAATTGTGGTTTCTCTTTGTATTTTGTTTGTTTCTACCATTTGTCCAGTTTTTTTTGTTTTTTTTTTTGCATTATACCATTTCTTCTAGCGATATACGTTTTTTTAAAGAAAAATCGGATTACATCTTGATAATTTGTATCTAAATCAATAATAAACGTATAGGGAAAGCTTGACGTTTCCCTCTTTAAGTTTTAAATTTTATTTCAATTAGTGTTTTTTGTGTACTTCTTTTCTTTTAGTTTTTGGTGAGATCAACAATAAAGGAATTGAAGCCATTATCTGATTGTGGGCGAGGACTAGACACTTAAATCTTATAATGGATAAGTCATTGTTGCTCATTTTACGCCTTGTGAATGCTGGTCGTTCAACACGAGTGCAGAAGAATTGCCTAAATAAATTATTAAAAAAATCAATTTTTACAGGAGCACTTTAACGAGCCGTAGGCCGCTAAGAAAACTCAAGGAATATAAGTATCTAAAAATAATCGTTTGAATGCTCGTATTCATTATGACATATGAATAATAAACATCTGATAATATAATAAAACTTCTATCACCCTTGTCTGCTTATTATGAAAGTTAAATTAATGTGTTAAGATCGAATGACGGTAATGCTGTTAAATTTATAGAATGAAGTAAACAATATATTTCTACACGAAAACACTTTTAATGGAAATAAAAATCCTGCGTCTAAAAATTAGATTTTGCCCTACTCCTCTTTCCACAAAACTTTAATAAGCCACAGTTTAATGCGCCTGCATTGATAAACTCGGTGCGTCATAAACTCCCACATCAGTTTCAAAAGTTAAATACATTCTAAGCAAATTAAAAAAATACTAGTATATTTCAGTTCCCCTATAGTTATCTCTTCAGAAAATATCAAAACAAGATATATATATATATATTTTTAATTTTAATGTGGGTAGTCTCCTTTTAATGGGGAAAATCGTAAAATTAAATTTTAATAAAAACAAAAAATAAAGTCACCAATCTTGAAAAACGATGAAGAAAACTTAAACTTCCATCTCACAAGTTTCTTCATCGTTTTTCAAAATTGGTGACTTTATTTTTTGTTTTTATTAAAATTTAATTTTACGATTTTCTCCATTAAAAGGAGACTACCCACATTTAAATTTAAAATTAATCATTTAAACTCCTTAGATCAATAAAACAAGATATTCATTACATTCTTGGAAATAAATTTTTGAAATTAATATTTTCAAAACACTTAATTCAAAAGTTTGGGATAATTGATTTTACCTCATTCTAAAGTCTTCTTTTTTCTTAATAACAGCTCAATTCTTTTCGGCTTAGTATAAATATGATCAGAGCAAAATTCCTGAGTAATATTTTTCCAAACGTATTTGCTGCCTTCAATGAGATCAGTTTTGTTCCTTGAGGACTGTTTCTGGGTTCTTTCACTTCCTACTTGCCCATACATTTTTGATTTCATTTAAGTTAGGAGGGTTTACTGGCCATTCTAAGACAATTATTCCAAATGTCATTGATTTTTTGAATAAATGAGCTCGTGCACAATTGTGTTGGAAGATAACATCATCAAATGAACTGAACTTCTCAATGCTATAATTTGATGATGTTATTGAACGGAACTTTTCAATGTACACTTCGTTATTGATTCGACTCTTCACAAAATACAATTGACAAAATACCAGTACCTTGACCATTAATACACCCCCATACCATCAGCCACAAAGGGAGTTTTACTTCTCGATTGACAGTCAAAGCTATAGCAGCATCTTTCATAACTCTCCAGACGCAATTACTTTTGGTGAAATTAAGACAAAACACGGACTCATCACTAAAGATGACTTATGATCGCATTTGGGAGGTCCAATTCTCAAACTTTATGATCCAGTTGAGACGGTTTTTTCTTCTGAGTGGGTGTTTTAGAGGAGGTTTTTTGATGGCAACATGAGATCGAATATTGATTGCATTTAAATATTTGTAAGCTGTACTGCATGATTTTTTTTATTTAGGGATGCTGATAGGTCAGATGAAATCTCACGAATTGCGGAATCTGATATTTTTTACTTCTTTGAACATGATCATTGGGGATTTTTGTCGACCACACAGATTATTTCTCCACAAATTGATCTTTTCTCCATCTTTTTAAAATTCTGCTGTCGATGTTTGACCTCTTCCTAATTGTTTTGCTATTTCAGCTTCTGTCTATTTTTTGCACTCAATTCTATAATTTAAACTCGTTTCTTTCTGAGAATTGTGTGGTTTTACCCATTTTTGTAAATTTTGAATACTCAAATATGCATGACTCTTTAATTAATTAAATTAAATTACCCCTCCACTGAAAAAAAAGTACTACACTGAGTGGCCAGTTTATTAGGTATCCCCCGTTATTCTGTGCAGTACGAATTCGCCGTAGCATGGATTCAATCAGCTGTTGGAAGCATTGTTCCGTGATGTTTGTCCATGCGGATGCAACAGAAGCTCCCAGTTGATGCTTATTGTGGATGCTCGAAGTTGCTCAGGTCCTTTGTTTTCCCCATGATGACGGTCACACCACTTGCAGTTTACAGGTGTGTTCTCATTTTTTATTGGTACCGACTGTCACATGACCAACTGCTACGTAGTAATTGCTATGCCAACGGATTTGCATAGTCATGGGTGTTCATAATAAACTGGCCACTCAGTTATTCCATGACAGTACATTTCGTTACTTGAAAATTTGCATCTTTAGAGTTTTAATTAAAGGATTTCATATTATCCCAAACATTTGAAACACGTGTATTTCCATGAATGTATTACATACTTTGTTTTGATATTTTCTGAGGAAATAACCATTGTGAAGTTGAATAAATTTCATGAGTTATTTTGGTCAACATTAAAGTGTGAATCCTTTGAATTTGCTTAGAATGCATTTAACTTTTGAAACGGACTGTATTTAACATTTGAAAGGTTTAGAATCAGGTTGTATTTCTTGAGTTAAACCAAGATTTTATTCACAGAAGCTTGTTTTTCGTATACTATTTCAATAAAAGCAACAAAACACTAATTTCGCACTTGAAAATTATTTTTATCCATGGAGATATTTTCCCAATGATAGAGCTGCAGTTCTTACACAAAAACAAATCATTTTATTACAATAACACCAATATTCTTTCAGGGTTAATTTATTAAAAAGTAGGAACCATTTTATTTCACTAAGAGCATTCTACCATATACACTGAAGTGCCAAAAGTCATGGGATACCTATTTAATATCACGCAGGACCTCCTTTTGCCTGGCAAAGTGCAGTAACTCAACGTGGCTTGAGCTCTACAGATCGGCGGAATTCCTCTAAAGAAATGATCATCCATGCAGTTGCAGGCTCTTTTGCACGAGTGGTTCGTTCGATAATATCATAAATATGTTCGATGGGTTCATGCCTGGAGGTGTAGGCGGCCAATTCATTCGTTGGAATTATTGACAAATCCACAACCTCGAGACATGGCGGTTTTTCCTCCTGGAACATCCCATCGTTATAAGGGTAAATGAAGGTCATGAATGGTTGCAAATAGTTATCAAGCCCAGTCAATGGAAGCCCAAGTTGATCACCCAAATTGAGGACCGAAACCCTACCCTGTAAACACGCTCCACGTCATGATGGAGCCATCACCCGCTTTCGCAGGGCTTTCCTGACAAATAAAGCCCATGGCCTCGTGAGGTTGCGCCACACTCGAACTCTATCACCAACTTGAACATGTTCACCATTGGACCACGCTATGCGTTTCCAGTCATCTGAGAACCAGTGAATATGTTCACGAGCCCAGTCGAGGCGCAGCCTCCAATGAAGTGCTTTCAGTAAAGGCACTCTTGTGGGTCTTCTGCTGCCATATCATATCAGTGCCATATTTCGCTGCACCGACCTAATAGACACGTTTCTTGTAGGCCCCTCATTGAATGTGGCTATTAAGAAGGATCATTCTGCTCAAATAGCCTTGGTCTCGAACAATTAGTAGCCGTCCATGGTGGGAAGCAATGCCTGAAATGAGGCCCTTGACATTGAAAATCGAGGAATGTTGAATGTCCGCAGCATTTCAGAAATGGAGTGTCTCATGATCCTAGCACCAATTATCATTCACTGTTCAATTTCTGATAATTCTTGTCGTGTAGCCTTAATCACGCTACAAGAAATTTCAGACGACTGTTAATAGTCCAATTGGCAGCACTGATATCGATTTGCCAATTTTTAGCGACACCTGAAAATTTTCATGCGACACTCCCATGACTTTTGGCAGGTCAATGTATATCACTGTTTACAAACTACGAGCATCTGAAGTGTATAAAAATAACTTTTGAATCATATTTCTAGAGATGTTGTTTAGGTGAAGCGTTCCGTTAATGTGCCAATGATTCCAGCTAATCTTTTTGAGTTTTAATTTTTTTCCAGAATTTCAGAAAATTTTTCTTTTGCCTATGATTCTGAACACCATTTTTATAGATATTCTTCAAAGAGAATTATTTTACTGTTTCTCTATCAATGTCTACCATCTTTGAAGTTTGTTTGATATTCTGTGGTCGAACTTTCCTAACAAGCTTACTAATATTTTCGTTATTTTCGTCAAGTTATTTTTGTCTTTTTTTCGACGATCTGCGCGTTCTTTGTTTTCCGGACCTGTTCGATCCTCGTTGAATCTTTAATGCCACTCAAAAGTTTGTTTATATGATATGGTTTCATTTCCACACACCTGCAAACGTTCGAAAACATTCATTTGGGAATTTTACATTAACAAGCTGCTCTATTTTTCAACTTAACATCGTTTCTGCCAGAACTTTTCACTAATATCTGCTTAAAACAAAGTTGGTTCAATTGTCTGAAAAATTCGAAACACCCTCATTCAACGCATGGAGCTTCAACGAAGATAGTTAAATTTCAAACCCAATACCTGTCAAACCCAACTTAAAATTTATTACCCTTTTATACCCAAGAGTGCGTTCTTTGCACACTGTTATTTCCAAAGTTAGATAGTTCGGCGTTTACATGTATTCAGTTCTTTACTTTTAACATCAAAGAATCCATACGCGAACAGGAAATATATTGGATATGCATTGGAGTTATGCTTAAAGAAGTTGAATATGGGGAAACTTCGAAGGATTTCTGAATTCAGAAATATGATGGGAGCACAGTTTCTTGTAGATTTTGAATTTATATATTGCACAAATTCCTAGCACTAGAGATGTTCCTTCTTAAGTAGCATAAAATATATTCTGTATATAATCTAATGTGCAAGAAAGAAGACATCCAAAATATTATCCCAAAATGTCCTATCTGTCATATGTTTAGACCCCGTTATGCTTGAATCACTCTTGTATTATTAAATTTCGTTGGTTCAAATCCACCTGCTAGTTTATTTTTCTGTTCTTTCAACAGTAAGCCTAATATAGTTTTTACTGTTTTCAAAGCTTTCTTCAGCTGCATAGGCAGGAAGTGTATATAAAAGAGAAACCACAAATAGATTCAAAGAAATTGCATATTCTGATCAATAGCCGTTCGAAGTTTTATTGCATGTATATTAGCATATTAAAAAATGTAAATTTCATTCCAGGCAAAACGTTCCTTGAAAACTTGATTCAAAATGTCAGAAAAACCGAATGATGTTTTGGAAAGTAAACATCATAAAGTTGCCTGTAAAAACTTTTATCGTATGAGGGAGACAGTTAGAGAGAAGAACAAACTTTGCAATGTCTACATGTCAGTGGAATCAAGTGAAAAGTGCCGCGTAGAAAAGCACGGGAAGGACGGAGGAAAAAACGGAGGGAGGACAAAGCCAGTCTTTTTGACCGTTGGAAGATAAGCAAGTCGTTGAGCGAAACGGTAAAAGCCAAGCGTGAAATGTCAAATTCAGGAAAACATTTGCCTCTAGCAAAAGTGCATTTTTGGTCCGCCTTCAGTGCACCAGATAGATTATTATAATGCCTGAATGCAATATCTCACAAACTTCTCTTTTGCTTTAGAAGTGAAACTTGGTCCATTCGCAAACAATCATTTTAGCCAAATACTAACAACTAGTGCAAATTCAAACAAAAAAAATTGGGTATTCACGGCTTTTCATGAATACTTAAGACTGACTAGGTATAAAACGGAATAGACTGGGTTAAAATTAGAGATAAATATTTAATATTGGGTCATGAAAAATAGACGTTTTAAAAATGCATTTCTAAGTTAATGGATCATGAAAAATACAAAAATATAGTTATATATTTATAAATGACTACAAAAATAGTTTGAGTACTCAAATAAAGAAAGCGTAGAAGAACTTTATACATTATATAATCATTGTAATAAATATTTCAATAAACAAGTATTTCCACGATATTCAAAAAATTGCGCGTATTCAAACATTCTCTCTTAAATTTCCAGCATTAGAATAATCCCCGTAGAATTATATGTTTTCGCGTGATTCCTTCCAATATACAACCAGTCATTTCTCTGAACAAAATTATACTTCTCTAATTTTCTTGGATATAACTCCAATTGAACAGGTCATTACAAAAACGACATAAATTTAATTTTTACAGGAATCAATAAAAACTTTTCACACAAAAGTATCAACATTAAATTTTTTATTGATTTTTGTTCCTTACACCTTTAACTTGTAAGTTACAGCGTAATTATTATTTAAAAAACTTTTAACATATAAAAATAAAAAATAATAATTTTCTGACTTGAGTTTCTTTTGCAGAAAACAGGCTTTATTGCATACATATTTGATTCTTAATCAACACTTTTTATATTGAAAAAGGTAATGATGATAGTAAATATGACCGAAAATCTTTTACCTTGTAACATTAAGGTATATAATCATATTCGCCATCAACTTCCGCTGGATTATTTTATTTTTCAGTCGGCCAGTTGAGTGTTTCATTGTGAAACATGTGTACTTCTTTTCTTTTGTGATTTATTGAAACTTTTTTATCCGCCATCTAACTTAGCCTTTGTCATTTTGCAATGAATGGAATCTCGACTTATTTATTAATGAGACTAAGACAGTTTTATACTGAACCACCTTCAAAAATCAAATTGCAGCCAAATAAGCTTTTTCGAATAAAATATGACATGTCGTTTTTGAAATGACCTATTGTATTCTATTTTTACTGCGCCAAATGAAGATGTTTTTGTTGGTTGCAATATAGAATAGGTTAATCTGCATCCATAACCCATTTGCTTCAACGCATGATTACATAATTGTTTCATGCCGCCTGTTATTTCTGTCACTTTTGTAAGTCATTTTCCTTATATCAATTGAGCAAGCCCCCATTCAAGGGATTGCCGAACCATTGAGGATCATAAGCATTTTACAGAAACACGTGCTCTTCATCTTCTAGGCCATTCTCTTGATGGCATACAAACAATTTTTCTTTAGTTCTAAAACTCTTGTACCATTTACTCGTGCAACCAAGTCCGACTAACCTAACATATATTTTTTCGCCGTTGACTCGTTATCTTGCGACAATGCATTTGGTATGCCACTTATGGCCGTATTCATGACCTCAGGTTTTTCTGAGAGTTAAGGTTAGCGTTAGAGTTAAGACGAGAAATATAACATCGCAATGTTTTTCTATTGGATAATGAGAGTCACATGTTAAGATTCAACCCTAGGTTGCCCAACTCGCAATTTTAACCCGAAGTGATGAATACGGACATTAGTGTTGTCCAATATTCTTAGTCGTTACTTTGCATGAGAAATTGGCATTTTGTATTACATGATAATTTCGAAATCATAGCGTAATATTTCTTACTTCTCTGGCTTTTCGTATGTAATAAAATACAAAATTCAATATTTATTTTTTCAGGAACTCCTTTTCTCCTCTAGTATTTATTTGATTTTTATATCATTTGAAGCCTAAAATTTTGGTTATAAAGTTTACTAGTAAATCTTTTTAAATTCCTTATCTCTTCCAATTTGTAAGGAAAAATAAAGTAAGTCAAATTTTTATTCCAGAATGTGATTTATACATCTAATTCATCGTTTTCATACAAGAAAAAAATATAACCAATTTAAAAATTATTATATAATATTTATGCTATATAATATCCATTTTCTTTGGAAGAATTTTTTACACATTTTTTATAGAAAGAAAAAAACTTAATTTCTCAGTTTTCCATTAAAAACCCTTTTTCAAGAAACGAATAGGAAAGGCAAATTCTCCAGACTGATATCAAATTAGTCACAAAGCGTTCAAAGGCTTTCAAATAATGTTCCCTGAAGTAACATATTAAATTTTGTTATGCAAGACGCTACTGAAGTTTAAACTTCAAAAAAAGTCTCCCGTTTTTATCGACTTTGTTCTGAATTAATAAAACTTCAACGACAAAGAATAAAAACATTAGGAGTAAAGTATTAAAAAAATATACAAACCCCAAATGGATGAAATGAGAATGACATTTTCAAGATTCGTCTCTGATAATTCTTTTCTTTTTTTTTGGAAATTTTTCAAAGTTCCCGAAGAAGCACTTGGGCCCAATACAGTTGAGGAGATGAGTTGTCAGCATATTTTAACGGGCAGAAACTGATAACGTCATTTTTAATATTAAAACTAGAAACGTCTGCTCGATGGTGATGATAAGGGTGAATCCGTTTCTGTAAAAGAAAATGACAAAATCGTTGAAAGACGATGGTGGTGGGAGAATTTTTAAAAATATTTAAGCAATAATTTTTTTAAAAGGATAGAGCAGAGACATGACTTAAAACAAAAATTACCTTTGAAATTGATAAATTTATTTTAGATTTATCGCAAAGAAAAACTTCCAAAAAATATCACTGACCCTGTTTTGTTTTAAATGAGAAGAGAAGGATAATAGCGGCAGGAGGTTGTGAAGAAGTAGAAAAAAGGGGAAGAAAGAGAGGAGAGAAGTTAGGGCAACTGTGTGTTTAGAAGGAGAAACCCCCTCCCCTTCTATTTCTACCCCCAACTCAAAGATCGATTGCGCCAATGCCACTGATTCTAATAGGCAATTTTCAGTGAAGCGCAAGAGGAAAAAGTTCAACGTCGTAAATCACCGGCGTCAAAATAGACTGGTGGCAATTGGAAATTGTTTAATTTAGAATGGAGATCGTTGAAAAAATATCGAGGTGACGATGAGTGGAGACGACGAGTAAAGAAGGAAGGAGATGGAAAGGTAGTGGTGGTGGTTGGGTGAAATTCCTGGGAAGAAATAATAAAAATTTGAAAGATGCTTTTTGGACCGATCGTCTATTGCTTTTTCTCGGTAATATTCTTCAACCTCCCATTTTATTTTTTTTTATGTTAAAAAGTTCTCAACCAATAAAGGGTTTATGTATAACTGATTCGCACTATATGGGATTTAATACGGACAGGTTTTTATGGTTATAGATGGAAAAACATTTTGGTGGTTTATAGTAATGATCAAGTACTGTCTGGGAGGAGAGGAAGAATTATGGATACGAGAGCTGCGCCAAGAATTTGATGAGATTTAGACAAAGCGGTTTACTCACGAAATGGCTATGAGTTCTTAAGTCATATAAGAGGTTTTTAAACAAATTAAATGGAAAGAGTTTGGATGAATTTTAATGTTTTAATGTAATTAATTACTTTTTAAATTTGCACGTTTACCGACCTTAATAAAAGTCATTACGTATAATTTCATAAACTTGAGAAAAACAGAATACTAGAATCTGTGGATATTGTAACCCTACAACTTTGACTCAGAATATTAAATTATGCCAAATTTGCAAGTCTGTTGAAGACTGTATGTCGCGTTCTCCTTAAAAACGGGGATGAAATGAACTTTGATTTATTAATGTTAATTCTCGGCATATGACTTTCAAAATAAAATTAAACATTTAAATTTATTAAAAATTGTATGGCTTGATAAAAGAAACTCTGAAATCACATGATTAGAACATGGATTGTCCTTGGTTAAAAAAATTAGAACATGTCCTTAATTGGTTCATATTATTAGAAAATGCAGATGAACACACGAAGGAATTATTAGATAATGATATAAATATATTCCGGCTAGAATGATCGCGTTAATAAAACTAATACTATTGGATGAAAAGCTGACATTTCTGTCACGACTAAAGAGTAATCTTTGCCCTTTCGGAAACAGGACAAATAGAAGAATATTGCTGAACAAGCCAAATGCACCCACACAAGTGTTTCAAGGGTACTGAAAAGCACCGTGACAACGGATAATTTGCAAATAATCGAAGGAAATGTGGGCATAAGCCTTGCACCACGACTCAAGATGACCGGCAGATTATGAAGACTATGAGACGGTGCATATATGAAAGCCAAGAAACGGCCGATACAGACCACGAATATGGCGATTTGAACATGAAAATTTACTGAAGAGCTGCCTCAGACTGTCTGTTAAGTTTGCTACTTCGGTCATGATATGGACCTGTATGCTTCAGAGGGCATTGGTAAGCTGTCTGATGTTCTGTGGTCGAACTTTCCTAACAAACTTACTAAATACTTTCCGCAAGTTATTTCAGTTTTTTCGACGATATGCGCGTTCTTTGTTTTCCGAATATGTTCCATCTTCGTTGAATCTTTAATGCCACTCAAAAATTTGTGTACATGATATGGATTTATCTCCACACACCTGCAAATATTCGCAAACATTCATTTGGGAATTTTACATTGACAAGCTGCTCTATTTTTCAACTTAACATCGTCTCTGCTAGAACACTTTACTAATATCTGCTTAAAACAAAGTTGGTGCAATTGTCTGAAAAATTCGAAACACTCTCATTCACTGCACGGAGCCTCAACGAAGATAGTTATACCTGTCAAACCCAACTTAATATTTATTACCCTTTTATACAGAACAGCGCGTTTATTTTAAATAGCTAGACATCGCGATGCATCGTTTAGAAGGGCATTTTGCACACTGTTATTTCCAACGTTAGATAGTTTGACGTTAACATGTATTCAGGGATTCATTTTTAACATTGAAGAATACATACCTAAACAGGAAATACATGATTATGGGGAAACTTCAAAGGATTTCTGAATTCAGAAATATGATGGGACACAGTTTCTGTAGATTTTATATTTATGTACTGGTGCTGCATGGCTCAGATGGCATTGGTAAGCTGTGGACACTGAAAAGACGTGTGAATTCGGAGGTTTACCAAGTACTGTAACACTTTATGCTGCCTTCGGCCGAGGATTTGTGCGAGGATGATTTCATTTTTCAACAGGATGACGCATCGAAGAGCACAACGAAATACGTCATTGAAAAACAAATCCACGTTTTCTTTGGCCGGCCAATTCCCCGGATATGAATCCGATTGAAAATTTGTGAAAAATTATGAAGAAACAATTACGAAGCTCCAAGTACTAAGACAGGTCTTGTTGCATTTATAAAAAAAGTTTGGGCATCTATTACGGCCGAGCAATGTCCTGCACTTGTCACGGTATGCCTGCCAGGTTAAAAGCTATTTTGTTGGGGCAACTTTGTTAGTTTCTTCTCTTTATGCGTTCCTTGTTTGTTTCTTGAGAAAACACTGATCCGCTTAGGAAATTGAAACTGTCCCGATTTAGGAAGATGGTAACTTTAAGCACCATAGAAAATCTAATAGAGGGATGAAGCATATGTTGCTATGAAAATAGCCCATTGATATACCAATTAAAATAGGATATTTACAGTTTTGACATTGGTGACCCTTATAGTTAGAAGTGAATATAACTTTCCGGATTTTTTGGCAAATCGGCTGCAAGTTCGGTCTCGTAGATAACACAACAGCTGCCTCCTTCGACAAAGCGCTGAAAAAAATGACAAGTGTTACCAAGAATTGTTTAACTTTTTTTTAAATCGGTTTCTCCCAACTTTTACTACAGTTGTGTAAGTATTACTGTATGTATCATTGATTTAAATTTCCGAGTAAATTTAAACAATTTTTTCGTACAAATTAAACTTTGTTAGAAAAATGAAATCTGAAAATAAAAAAATTATGATAAAAAAGAAATTTCTCACTCTCTTTCCCCGGAAATTTCTCAGCATAAATTTAATTTAAAGATCTGAAATTTGCACTGCTTAAGTTAACAATAAACTGGACATTTCTATTAATGAAACCTCAAAAATGTGAAAACCTGATTATTTAGTATTATCCTCCTGAAACCCAAGATATAAAAAATACCCTTCCAGAAGGACTTCAGGTCTTAATTAGTATATCATACGAAAAAGAAAATACTTTTATTTATTTGTGAATATGTTTGATGAGAAAAAGTACTTCTGAAAAAAATGTAATAATAAAGAAAACACGCGAGAAATCTGCAAGAGGCTTATCGAAAGTGTTTTAATTTTAGGAAGATCTAAGTAATGGTCCAGACAAAGTTTGAAAACATTAAAAGAAAAACAACTTAAAAAGTCCTTTGAAAAATGTCCGGATATCAACATAGACGTTAGAAAGGCCTGGATGTAATATAAGAGATACTGAAAAACATTCAGGACTAGAGGCGTGAGGAGGTTGAATATTTCATCATTTGTTGTAAGGTTTTTTTATATTCAACACAACTTATAAGCCAATTTATGCAAAACTTGATCAACAGTTTAGTTTTCTTAATCCAGAAAATGTTGCAGTGATCCTACTATAGAATTATAGAATTTGGGTGGTTTATTAGAATTTTAGGCGTCGAATACTAAGGTCATTTTGCGCATTTTACACAAGTTTTTTTCTGTACGCAGCCCGGGACAAACACAAACATCCATGCCTACGGCGGGATTCGAACCCACGACCAGGTGGACTCGAGAACTAGAAAGCCTACGCCCTAGCCCTCTCGGCCACCTGGCCGGCAATTATAGAATTTGGCCCCCACTTATGTAATTAGAAGAGAAAGCAAGTTTTCACGAAATTTGAAACTTACATAACTTCGTTATTATGATAGCGGTGTAAAGTCTATTTTGGTTAAAAATTGAAAAAATTAAAGCGATATAAAGTACATAAATAATTTTCATATAAGTTATTGTATAACTTTTATTTGTATTGGTTTTAGCGTTTATGTTTTAAAATAATCATATGGTTTAATGAGTTGAAAATTCGTTGGTATACGAAATTGCATAGTCATTAAACATGACTTGAACCAAGAGAAAATGGGATGTTTTCAAAATAAACGGTCCACTTGACGGTTGCATAATGTAAACACTTTACAGTAAACAATAATGTATACAGCATTTTCATGATGAGGAAGAAAATAATAATAATAATAATAAACTGTTCTACGTGGACGACATGAAAATTGATGCCTTCACACAAACACAATTGCAGCATTTACTTGCGATTACACACTTTTTGACACAACAAACTGTAAACATGAATAACGATTGGTCGAATGCAAAATCGTTCTCATTAAAAGTGGAGTTCTCAGAGATGGGGGTTTCACATTGGAGGAGGAAGATCACATTGCTGCTATAGAAAACAGTGACTTTTATAATTTTCTAGGATTTAAACAAGCCAGATTTATAGAGCACAAGCACATAAAAAGCACACTCACAAAAAAATATCTTTATAGGTTGAAGATAATGCTTAAAGTGCGTTCGGATTCCAAAAATTGAATCAAAGCTATCAATAGTTACGTTATCCCAATTTTATGTGTCATACAATGAGCAGACACAAATCTTTTAGGACTTCTTAAGATGACCTTAATGAAATGAATTCAAACAAGCCGCTATCATAATGTATGGCTTTAATAACTTAAAAATTAACTGCTAAGGTAACGTATTTGTTTTTGACTCCAATAGATCGCATTACAGTTTAAATTCGTGCCTAACTCCTTCAATACCAAAATTTGCAGAAAACAGTTTTACACAAGATATTTTAACAAGAAGCAGTTTAATCTTGAAATCACCTTCTTGTCTTGTTGAACAAGATTATCCTGTAAAAACGACCGTCGCTTTAATTCTAAAGAATAATTGAGTCGAAATATACCATGGCACTTCTTTTGTACTAAAAGTTCTTAAATAAAGTTTGATGTATTTTAAGCCAGCCAAATCTGCACTCACATAAGAAGTCGGGTTTATTATCTTATTCTCTACTTTAGCGGTATTTACTGCATTCTGCTGGCGATTCAAATACTTGAGAAGCTCACTTTCTTTAATTTCCTTCAACTGCAAAACAAGGTTGACGGCCCACCCGTAGTCTGGGCTAAATTTAATGAACTAACGACCTCATTGGCGTTGGCTCTGCATGTTGAAAATCTTTCATAACTTCTTTAATTCACTTGCTTAGTCGCTTGCTTCTGCTTGACACGACGGGTGTTGTTTTATTTACTCTGGCGGAGTGTCGTTACTTGAAGGCTTAACGGCGTGATACCTCTGGAGAAAAAAAGCTCCTGGTCGAATTCATTTCTTTTAACGGACCCATCTCATTTGTCCTTCACGGTGGGATTTACTATCGAAGAAAGTAGTCGTGTATAGAAAAGAACATGGTATTTTATTAAAATGCAAGACTTATCGTCTTTTCTAAATGTAACCTGAAATGTAACAAATTTATTGATCCATTGAAATTAAAATAGATGCAATGATACACTACTACTAGACAAAAAAAATGGAATAGTCTGTTTTAAGGTTCTTATTTTGTTCTTCACGAATTAATATCTACAAAATTTACCAATTAAACCTTTAAACAGTTGTATATATTAACATGTCTGTGGAAGTAATCAACAAGTAGTTTGAATTTTATTATTTTTACTTTTTAAGAAAATTTTTTTTTCTAAAAACATAAAAATGGAATAATATATTAGTATTGGTATTAACAATTATTTTAGAACTTCGTTGAATCCCCTTTTGCGTTAATTATAGCGGCTCCTCTTCGGCATTGATGAAATGAATATAATAATAATATAATAATCGCAAATATTCTGATATATATAAGATCACAGATGTTTGATTCGGTTTTTCAAATCGCTCTTAGTACAAGTGGTATTCGGGTGTTCAGAAAGACGCTTCTTTCAACAAGTTCCACACATCCTCTATGGGATTCAAATTGGGCGAATTCCCCGCACACGGAAGTACGTCGAATCCAAACCATTGTCACGTGTTCTTGCCGCAAGTGCCGGATCCAAGTCATGCTGAAATATCATATCTAATCCATCATTACCAAGTTCTTCGAATTATGGGATCAAAAAATTGTCCAGAATTTCTTGATATACAGCAACATATACTGCGGTGTTTAAGAATGCCAGTCGTCAACTCCGTCTGTGCTCATGCATGACAGTATCAGAACCTTGACAGTTTTCTTCGTGTTGATCTGAAGAAAAGCTTCATTCTTCTTTCTGTGAAACTCGTGGACCTTGATCGCAATATGACACACAAATCTCGATTCGTCACCGAAGATGATTTTAGCCCAATTATCCTCAGAGAGAGGTTGTCATCAGCATTTGAAAACGTTTCTTCTTCAGATGGATGGTGAGCAACTGTTTATTCTTTGGAACATAGGATTTCAGCTCCACTTCTCGAGACGTCGAAATCTCGTTCGCGGAGACATACCAACTTCGTGCTTTTGCATGCAGTTGCTTGGATTTTTTGAAAGTTTCTTTTATCACAATGTGATGTAGAACTCAGTCATATCCTTGCGAGGTGGAACGCTTGAGCCCACAGATTTGTCTTTTGTTGGAGTATCCTCTTCCTTCACCATGCATTTTCAGGATTTTCGATACAGCTGACTTGTAACAATTACCAATCTTATCAATTTCGGTTTGGGATTTTCGTCGTCTCAGAAAGAGAAGGTTGTTTTCTCTTGCATAAATCTAAGGTCGTTTCACTTGGCCATGATTGCTCACAATCTTGCTGATGCTGCTTCTAACATTATATGCAAGGGCGATTCAGACCTTAAGATACAGAATAATATGGTAGATAGAGGGTTCTAAAATATAAGCATTTTTATTAAGCAATACGTGTCCTCTCTCGCATTGACAGTTTTTTGACAGTTTTTCATTGTCTGTTGGTTTAGCTTCATTGAAGACTGAGTCATCAGAGAGTCAACATTGAAAACCGGAGCACTACAGCATAAGTTAGCTAATCGACTTGCATTTGACGTATGGTGCTGCGAATAACCACGGAAAGATATCTACAAGCATGTACGCAGAGCGGTTTCCTCAACGCAGACATCCCGCTCGCACCATGTCCGCCAGATCTTAAACCGCTGGACTTCTTCTTGTGGGGACTCTGAAGACTCTACTGTATTCCACATCTTAAATCATGTGAATGTTTTTCTTCCACGGATCGTTGACGCGAGTAAAACCATACTTATTGCACGCGGTATATTTGAACGAGTGCGCAGTCAACGCTGCGAGATAGGACGCACATTGCTTATTCTTTTGTAACATAAGTTCTAAATCGCCCTGTATACGACCTACATGCATTAGTAATTTGTATTTTCAGATATATTAAAATTTCTTCTATTCCTAAGATGCAAATATTGAGTTATTCCGTTATTTTTTTTTATTATTTTATTTATTTTTTTATTTTATTTTTTTCAGATGCTTTCGATTATTCCATTAATTTATTTTTAGAAAAAGATTTTCTTAAAAAAAGTAAAATTAATAAAAATATAAGCCACTTGTTGCTTCCTTCTACCGACATAAGAATTTAATATATAAAATTGTTAAAGCATTTAATTGGTAATTCTTGGAGAGCTTAGTATTAATCGTGAAGAAGGTATTCCGCTTTTGTTTTGTTTTTTTGTTTTGTTTTTTTTTGTCTCGGAGTAGGCCAGATGAGACTGTAGCCAAAATTCAATTTCATATTTCAATTTACGAATGTAGAGAAGAAGGGCGAGACACAAAAACCCTGGAATGCAATAAATAATAAAAAGTAAAAAATAAATAACTATAACTTCAGGATAATTCTCTAATATTCTCTTTGCTTTTAGAGAGTTATCCTTTTTTGCTTTGATAAAAGATAGTCTCTATCCGAAACGTCAGCTTCTTTATTGATTACACTGGCCAACAAAATTTAAGATTTTTCTTATGACCAAATTCAAGTGGGTGATTTTTGGTAGTATTGTTTCTGCTTATTACGAATATAATTTTGAAATTTCTCTAGCATGCAGAGATTTCTTCTTTTTCCATGAAACATTTTTAAATTATTGGGGCCTGATAAATTTTCCTGCGGCCCCAAAATATGGATAGTTTAACATTGCAGACGCTTCTCTTCACATCCATTACTTTAACATAGAAGTCTCGAAGCGCATAACTTGGAAACATGTCGTGATAGAAAAAGTCTAAAAGCAGATTCGGATTCTACATACTAATTATTACTAAGAACACTATGTGTGGTCATAGTTACAAAATGTGTGTTGGCTAGTGTTATTTATTATTTTATTTTTGATTTATTTATTCATTATTTATTTATTTATTTATTTATTTATTTATTTATAGTTATTTATTTTTTTTTACTTCTTATTATATATTTCAATTCACGAATGCATTTAATGTTTTTTTTCAGTTTTTCAGAATTAAAAATAGTAATAATCTTTGTTTAAAAGTATTTAAGAAATATCAAATACTTTTAAAATGCTAGTTCATGAAAAGAATAAACAAAAGAGCTTTGTTACGTACATTCTTTTCCGCAGTGCTGAACATTTAACGATGATATGCAACTTTTCTTTGGTAAAAGCAAACATTTCATTACTCTATTAACCACTTAGATTCACATTTATAATTTGCAGTTTTCTCGTTTTTGGTTTATCGTTTGGGTTTTTCTCGTCTGCGGATTGATCATTTGCAGTTTTTCTTTGTCGAGATTTAGATTTTTCATGAGAATTCCGATTTTTCATTTACGTACTTTTTAACGGATAGAGCTACTTGTGTTTTGTATAAAAACTTGCAGTTTTAAACATTAATCAAGGCTACAATGAAAGATTCTGCATCACGGCTTAAAAACGCAATTTCTTTCTTCGATGACAACCTACGAAATAAAATCGTTTGAGCTTGCCTCTTTAAGTACTCTTTAGAATAGATTATTTTCTTTTTTTAACTCAACCAATTTTAAATTGAATTGAAAATGTCGAACTGAATTTTTTTTCCCTCTAACCATGTTAAAATTTATCAAAATCCTTTTAATGGTTTTTAACCTTAGATTTCAGGAACAAACAAGCCAGTCTTCGAAAAAAAAATAAGTATTAGTTTTTTTCCCATTAAGTATTTTCCTTTTATAAAAATGAACATATAAAAGAAGCCATTTCTATTAAAATATAAATTTATGCATCATGCTCAGTCAATATTAAGTAAGTTTAGCGGAAACAAGCTGCTAAAGTTAATTAATTTGGTAATGATTTTTTTTTCAACTTTATGAAACTAATGAATTGATCTAACCATTAAATTAACTGCAGGCCATGCCTTGAATAGTAATTATGTGAAACTTCGTTGATAATTAGATGCACTCTTAATAATTACGACCACTCCCTGCTGCGCGATTGTGGTTAAATGCTGCAGCGAATCTTCAATAGTTGCAAATTAGAAAACCGTAAATCAGAATATCTAGACCAATCCAATAAAGGAAAAATACGGGTAAATAGCAAATGAAGGCAACTGTGGTGCATGCAAACCAGCGTTACGTTGTTTTTCTTCCCTAAATATGCAATGTACGCTTGAGAAGTCCTTGAACCTCGGAAGAAGTTGAGATCACCGTTTGCCCTTAATATTCATTCGAGCAACACTCGCCATCATAACTTGTAAGAAGGCGATATCCCACAAAGTAAAACTTTTTATCCAAAAATAGAGTTCTAAAAAATTTTTATGACTTTTCAGTAGATTTACTAGCATACCGTGAATTATATTAAGAATTCAAATCATAAAACATTGAATTTTACGACATAGTAGCAAGGAAACTTTTATTATTTATCTCAAGAAAAGTTCAGTTTTTTTCTTTTTACTATTAGCAAGAGTATTTCTTTAAAAAATACAATAATAAAATTTATTGTCGTTTTTTTTATTAGCACTCTTCTAATATGTACAGTTCCAAAAATACACAAAACAAAAAAATATTTAAAAAAAATATCAGAATGAATTTCCAATGTGTTACCTATTCTCTTGCCACGATGCAAGGCTTTAATTTAGCTTTTTTTTTCTCTCTTCTACCTCTCCGTGGGAAGTAATTTTTTTATTTTGAAGCGTGTATTTTTTTAATAAAATGCATTTTTCCACGCGGGTCTAGAAACATGAAAAACGACGTTTTATGTCCGGGGGTGGATATAAATGTTGGTGGAATGCATTTGATTTGGCCAATACCTTGTGCAAAGAACGAAGAGCAACTCGGTTTCTGGCCGAGAGCGATTTTTCCCCTCCACCCGCCCACCTTACATCTCGCATTCCCTTCGCATGTTTCATAATCATAAATCTACATTTCACAAAACAAGGAAGTTTTGCGTTTGCCTTCACCTGACCGGGAGGTAGGACAATGAAAATGAAAAGAGAAAGCCTGCTCTGCAATATTGGACTACGAGAGAATACCGTCAAAGACGTATGAGCGATTTAGAAACAAAATAGGATTAAAATAAATAAATAAAGAAAGACACTTGCCAAATAGGGCATTGGAATGTCGAAAATCGTGTGCACGTTCGTGATATTCTAGGGTAAACAAGTTTAAATTAAATGGAGTGATGTTCCTCCGTTCGTTACAGCTCGGTGCGAGTGTTTGTTTAGGAAAAGCGTAATATTTTGTGTATTCTCATCTCATCGATTCCGATGCCAGTCTCTTTGAGGTAGTGAATGTAGTGATCGCATAAGTCGTTGAAAGTGAACCAAATCGATAAACCAGAAGTTAATATTTACTATTCTAGTTATTAATCTCCTCTGGCACAGACTAAAGAGGTTGAATGCCAGCTCTAAGCCAAGTTTGGTTCTTCATGATGTTACCCGAATCTTCCATTTATGCGCATTGCTTTTAGTCCGAACATCGAGATTCGCTTATAAAATGATCTCGCGCTTCTAGTTAACGATTCGTCATTTCAACGAGCATTTTTTGTAATTTTTGTACCTAACAAAAGCAGTTTTGTTGATGAGGTTTTAATTGTCCCAAAAATGACTGATGTATTTTGAAAATCAATAAAAAAAAAAACGGAATGCGGTATATATGTATCGTTTGCAGCCTTATGCTTAGGAAATCAGGGAATTTTATCCCACCCAATTTCAAATTTAGTTAAAATTTTACCAAGAAATGGCGCTGCAGGCGATCTATAACACAGGTATAGTTAAAACGAAGTATTTTAGCTCGTCGTCAAGCTGATAGCGTGTGCTGTTGAGATAGCGTGTGCTGAAAATGTCATTGTTTAGTTTTTTGCAACAGTCCTTGCAACATTTTCATACCGGTTTTTATTTTTTCATAGTTTTCAGCGCCACCTGTGGATGAAATTTGAAATTTGGTGGGATAAAATTCCCTGATTTCCTAAGCATAAGACTGCAAACGATACATATATATCGCATTCCGTTTTGTTTTTTTTATTGATTTTCAAAATCCAGTCATTTTGGGGACACCCTGTAAGATGTTTTCAAAATGATAGAATCATCGTCTTCACATATCGTAACATTTTTAAACAACTTGATTATCAATTGCGATTCAACTTGAATCATTTTGCACATTTGTCAGGGATTTTTGTTTGTAAGAACAGAGCGGAACAAGGTGATGAATGAGATATGATAAATTTAATTAATTGTAACATTACGATACAAATTGTGGCTCCTTGCCAGATAAATAAGTGTAATAAATGAATATCAAAATTCTGCAGTCCAAGTCCTGTGCTGACTCTGCCAGGGGTGAAAGGTTCGTATCCACACGGTTCGGTTTAT
Source organism: Rhysida immarginata (assembly GCA_023313115.1). NCBI lineage: Eukaryota > Metazoa > Arthropoda > Chilopoda > Scolopendromorpha > Scolopendridae > Rhysida > Rhysida immarginata. Next base: position 1,122,731 of record JAHWFO010070218.1, on the reverse strand, counting down.
ATCCTAGACTTGCAAGGTTTTCGCCGGGAAGAAATGGCTTGGAGGTAAGTTGATGCAAGAAGATTTCCGACCACGTGGGGTGAAGGCTTGGCTCACTAGGTACCGCACTCTTGGACAGCGGCAATCACTTAGGGAAGTCGACCGTGAAGAGGAGACTGTATGAAATAGAACAATGAATTAGAACTATGGCGAGATAGGTAAGTTTTTCTACCAAATGGATACACAAAGCAATGGCATACAAATCTTAACCCAGTACTAATATTACCAGGGAAAGCTGCTCCAAAGTCCAAGCGCGGAAAATCTCGTGGGCGCCCAACGCTACTGCCGGCTATAATGGAAAAGGGGAGAATCACTTCCAGCGTCTCCAACCTCCACGGGAGAATGTCGTGTTCGGTAGTGCTTCGTGTTGGGTCGTCTGCGTTGTGTCCTGGGTGAGCTGGTGTTGAGAGATCAGGTGAAATCACGTCCTCTAAGGCGACGGTCACTTGCCAGCAATGTCGTCCCGGGAACGTCCATATCCATCATAGGTTTCGGCAGGCGGGCGTGACGACCTTCTCTGTCGACGGAGCACCTCGTCGATCCGAAGAAGTTGGCGGTCTCTAACGTGCCTCGGGCGGGATGTCGGCGATCCCCCTCTCGTTCTCCTGCCTATGATGTGCGATGACGATTCTCGGTTAGGCGGACCTCCTCTCGTTTCCTGACGGGCTCGGGGACTATCTTCTAAGGACTTCTTAAGGCTACGAGTAGAAATCACATTCAACAACTTATGAAATTTGTGTTTCTTACAATTCTCTGTCCTTGGTCCATATCCTCCGTCTTTAGCCAGGTTCCCTTGTCGATCCTATCGGCCTTCCGTCTATCTTTCATCGGGTACTCGCTATTGTCTCTCTCCCCCTTCCTTTCCGTTCCTCTCCTTTTATTTCCCCTTGATGGATCGTGCGTCCACCTATCAGCTGTCGAATCGGCCTTTCTCCTCCACCAATGGTGTTCTCCCCGAGGTTTCTTCGTTTTTACGGCTGGTTCATTCTTCGTCGGGGGGACGGCTTCCTCTCTTCTTTTTTTCTTCCTTGTCAAATCCTCTTTGGACTTGTATTCTTTGTTAATTCTTTTTTTCGGATTTGACAACATTGTATTGTGCAATGAAGTGTGAACATAATTTTATAAATTAAACTTCTTGTTATATTGTATTGGAAGTGACAGTTTGCTTGTCCCAGTTCGATAGAACCACCTAACAAAACGTGGAATATTCCTGAAAATATTTATGTACAGTCGGCAACAAAAATACTTAGCTACCTTGCATAGAAACAACCTTGCAAGGTGGCTAGATACTTTTGTAGCCAACTGTACATAAAGAAAGCTAGAGCACAAAGTTAAATATGTGTTCACCAATTTCTCAATCTGCTTCAATATTCTGAAGTAATTTTTTAAAATTGATTTCCAAAAAGTCATAGGACGAGAAAAAGCATTATCTAAATTTGAAAAAGGACAAATCATAGAATTGTGTTAGAAAAACATTTCCATTCGAGCTATTGCAAGGAATATTAAAAGACCCCATCATGTTGTGCTAATTGTTTGCAAACTAGGGCCAAACGAAATCCACTGGCAGACGGCATACACAGATCGCCCGCCAAAAAAGACCGATAAGGTAAATGAGCAATTCCACATTGAGTTTAAGGCAAATAGCTTCACAACCCAACATAAATGTTTTGAAATCAACAGTTCATCGAGAACTAACAGGATGTGTGTCACGTGTCTTTTTTGTACTTGTGTAATGTGACAGCAGAGTAGAAGGGAGGACGAGTTGATAGGTTGAAATAAAAGATTTTTAATTCACGGAATTGTTTAAATACAAACTATTATAACTCAAAACTGGTATAGCAAACGGTAGCATACATCTTTAAATAATTAAAGCACATCATTTAATTATTTGTTTATCGTAATATTTGAAATATTTCTTTCTCTAAAGTCTAAAGTGGTACACGAGGCGGAACTGACGATAATTCATCTCTCTGCTTTGTTCATATGCCTGGCCTGCCACTGCGGAAGCGGAGTTGATAATTGCTCAATCTGCTTTGTTTACATGACTCGGGGTAAACCACGACCTACTGGATACTAACGACGTTTTTATTTGGCTGATTTTCACTATTGTTTCAGGCAGACAAAATTTTTTAATATTTCCCGTGTACTGTCAATCTCTATCGGGATTTTTTTAAACATTTTTTCTATCTGAAACAGCAATTTGGAATGCAATTATCTAATTTATATTCACAGAAAAAAATTCTCAATGTTTAGACGAAAACTAAAAAAGGAAATTAATACAATGATGTATTTGTAACATTAGTAACATAGCCTACAATGATAGAGCATCATTATAGGCTATGATTAGAAATGCCATATCATCTTGATTGGTTTGGTTGGTTTGGTTTGTTTGGTATTAACTAGTATTAACGTCCTTTTCAACTGCCATGGTCATTTCAGGACGGCGTTATAGGGGCCGCAAATTATGTCATATCATCTTGAATATTGTTATAAAATTTGTAATATTATGAAAAAATTTAATTTAATAGGGAGAAATATCAAAACATAAACATTGAATATCCGCCATCTTTTGAGAACATCGAGACCCATGGCTGCCATGGCTCTGAACTTATCCTATTGTTATACAATACATCCAAACACTCAACAACTCCTTACCATCGTTATACAATAACAAGTCCGGCAAAAACGGCGCACTTCGATGAGTAGCAGTACAGGATTGCCTTCCTCTTGCTCTCAAAAAATAGCAGCTGTACCCACCATTCAATGCGAAGATATTTCCCCCTATAATTTTTATAAAAATAAAACGATAACATTTTATTTAAGGAACATTTATTGTCCTATTCAGGTAGAAAAAAAGCTTGAAATCTCCCGATAGAGGGTGATAGTACACGGTAAATTTTAAACATTTTTGTCTACTTGAAACAGCAATGGAAATCAGCTAAATGAACAGGTCGTTAGTATCCAATAGGTCGTGGCTAAACAAACAGATTTCAGTTCAGATTGTGTTCCAAGCAAGGAATATACATTTATTACTATATGTTCGGTGAAATTTTGTAAGATAATTAGCATGTATCTATTTGTAAATTAACATTGACGTACATTTCAAAGACAAATGAAACGATGCTCAAATATAGAATACACTACACAGGATTTTTGTTCCGTGAGTAAGAATAAAGTAAGCCTAATATAATAGTCATATTACCAATGCCTTTGTGGTTATACCAATTCTTTTTTGTTTACAACTCGACAGAAATGGATATATCGGTGCATGAGTTTCTGTTTCAACCTATACGCTTTCATCCTCAAAACATAAATTTAACAGGAACATCAAAAACATCAACCCTTTTGCACGTGTGGTCAAGATGATGAAGGATGTCTGTGGCCGCTCCACAGGAAACGTTCAAATGTGGATTATACAGCACGATCCCAGAAGATATAATTTGCCAACTATTAGTGAGGTAGAAGCAGTGTTTGAAGCCGACGATGGAGAAGCAACCCCCATGTGAGCTAGATTTATGCATCTATCCAAGCACGGGGAACAAGTAACAACACATGTAGATTTTGAGTCCGAACTGTTATCCAATGACTTACCCGTTGCTGTTTCCTCGTGGAAGATGAAATTCAGGAGCAATGAAGGGACGAAAGTCAGGTTGTTAGCCTTCTACTCCTACAAACTGTACGAAAGACCAGGACTGTTTAATCCGGTGTTGCACGCGGGGAAACTTACTCAGCAGTATATTCTGGACGCTTTTTATAAGTTGAAGGAGTCCGGCTACATTGTGTGAAAGAAAATCAGAAGATTTTGAGAGTGGAGGCTTACTACTTGGCTTAATGGATTTCGTTTACAATCAGGCTGGTAACTTTAATATCAAAGCAGGGAAGGTCTGTGTTCTACCTAAGTCATTTACCGGGAGCAAACGCGCATTGCAGCAAAATACCAGGATGCAATGGCCATGGTGGCCAATTTCGGGAAACTAGATCTCTTCATCACATATACATGCGATCCAAATTAGACTGAAATGGCAGAAGAGCTGGTTCCGTACGAAATTTCGATGCATAGACCCGACATCTTCGCGAGATTCTTTGGTTGAAATTGAGGGCATTTGTCGATAACTTGACTAAAACCTCCGTGCAGGGAAAGGTGGTGGCATGGATGAACGTCATTGAGTTCCAGAAAAGAGGTAACGAATTAGTTAACGAATGACCCTCATAGGCAATTATTTGAATGCATCCATTTCTTCCAAGAATACCTAAAATCTCAAAAACATAAATTTCACAGGCTGTAAGCCTGCCTGCCTTGCATCTAGTTCAGTGGTTCCCAAACTTTTTAAGCCCTGATGCTCCAGAAAATTTTCCACGGCCCCTTATTAAAAATAACACTTCGGAAAACTCAACTATCTAGTTAGCATTAATTGGTGAATTGATTTCACGGGTTTGTATTGCTGCCTCTTCTTTTCGGACTCTTCCTACACCGTAGTGAAGTTCTAAGCCCATATCATGAGGAGGATGGGAGCTCCGTCCTGATAAGGATAGAGAAACTACGAATTAGAGCTCTTTAGTATGTCAGCAATTTTCTTTCGTTAACACTTTAGTAACGACTTTAGTATTCTCCGCGAATTCATAGTTTGAAAGAGTACTTACAATTTGTCGTAATCGGGAAACGCTTCGGACCTCGGTCCTAATCAAAGTATATCTGGGCTCGGTGCGGCCAGCCAGTTCTTGCCAACGAGCGATTCTCCTCCGGATTGCCACAACGAAACTCTTTATAAAGTTGTCGCTAACGTTGACATGGAATAAACACACAGATCAATATTAATAATGTATTCAATAGATAGCTTGATCACACATGCACATTCACATACTTTCACCAAATGACGCGCCGATGCCAATACGAACTTACATGACTTAAGTCAATAGCACTTATTTAACTGTTTACTGCGTACATTAATAGATATGTTCACTTACCGTTTAAATCGTTTCCCCGGACTCGCTCGCAAGCAGCGCACTTCGCTAAGCGTGGTACCAGCTCGCGCGCGGCCGCTTGCGCCTCTCGGTCCTCGTCCTTGTAGATATTCGTCGTGGTCACTTTGATGCCACTCCTTAATTCTTTCTCGCTGTCTCTCTCGTAGACAATGTTTTTCGTGGGGACTTCTTCTTGGGCGCTCTCCTTATGATCTCCAGCTCTGCCCTCCTCTCGCCGTTCGCTGCCCGCAGAAAATCCTCAGTCCTCGGTTTTCTCCTTTGGCACCATTCTTCGAAATTTCTTTCTCTATGCCACGTATAAGTCTTTTCTCTCTTTAGACCACTCCACTTTTCTCTTTCTCTCTCTATTCTTTCCTTCATCAGGAGTTTCTTTTCCGTCGCTCGCCTTTGGAGCTTCGTTTCTATCTTTAGGCCTGTACTTTTCCTTCCATTCGTGGCCTTTTCCTCCATCGGTAGGCAAATCCTTTGCGACCGCACGCTTTCGAGGTTCAAACACTTCTCCTTGATTTTCTTCCTTTTTCTTCCTTCCTCCCCTCTTTTTAGCACATTTTCTATATATAGAAATGTGCTTATGTGATCGGTTTGTCCAGCTGTCCGTCCGTCCGTACGTCTGTCTGTAGACAATCCCACAATTCATTGCCTTGCAATAGAAAGAGTGCATGTATTTAATTGCTGAAAGAAACGAATTATCCTCGCATTCGGGAAAACGCGTGTTGAGAACATGGGTTCGGCTCTGCGGGTGCTCTAAACGTTAATGAGATGGTGCGTGTGCAGGATGCACGTGTTTGACGATTATTGAAAGGGCAGTTCGGTCTCTAAATCAAGAGTATTTTTTTATTCCTAGGGAGCTTAGCATTTATTACGATAACTTGAAAACGAATTAACTTTTTCACAGTCTGTTTTCACCAATCCATTAATATGGGACAGAGTACGAACAAGTACTAACGTGAGATAGCCGGAATAAATACGTGTTCTAATGGCATGTGCTTTAATGGTACCATTATGATACCCTCTTAAACATTTCCTATAACAAGATATGGTATGTAATATATCAAACAAATTGTCACAACATATCATGAACGGATATATAAGAGTAACTAGTGATAGCAAATATTGGTCTAATGGCACGTGTACGTGCAAGGATGTCTCATGAATGAATATAACGCGTAAATATAATATTGATGTGGAATGTTTAGTAGTACGTGTTTTAATGGTACCAAATGGAATTTTAGATGCTAAGATATGGCATGTAATATATCAAACAACTCGTAACAACGTGCCATGAGTGAATATAATGAGTAAATAATGATAATGGTTATTGTTTAGTAGCACGTGACTTTATGGTGTCATATGATATCATATGGTGCCACTGGAACTTTCAATGCTAAGATATGGCATGTAATATATCAAACAACTCGTAACAACGTGTCATGAGTAAGTATAACGAGAAAATAATGACAGTGGGAATTGGTTTTGTAGCACGTGCCCTAATGGTACAATACAGTTTTGTTAGAACTTTATATGCTAAGATATGGCGTGTAATATATCAATCAACTCCTTACGAGTTATTAGATCTATTGTTATCCATAGCTTATTTTTATCAAGAGCATTATGCTGTTAGGCTTAATGGTATCTAAAACTCATTACTGTTATACATATTGCTAATTAATAGTAATTAATCGTTTGCTTCAATAGTAGATGATAACGTAGAAACACTTTAGTAGTTTAATATGAACAATAATAGATGCTTACACATAACGCTTCAGCAATTGCGGCTCACTTCAAATAACATTATGTGGGAATTCTTACAAATTAAAGAACTTTTATTTTGTTAAATGTATAAGGAATGACTTCACTCTCCATTTAAATTTCAGTTCTTCAAGTTTATTCGTTTAAATTCTCTCTATTCATTAGCTTATTTAAATAGTAATTTACAATTTAGTTTCAACCCAAATAGTATTTAGGTTTCACCGAAACTGCAAATCCACCCATTTGGGTGACTTTCGGTGAATATCATGAAAATCTGGCAAAACGTGTGCTTTATTTATTACTCTCAAGTGTTTTAAAATGTTGGTTAATTCTATATATTCATGTACGATGCTATAACACGAAAATGTGCTCCGTTTATCCGCTTTGGCGGTAAAATCATTCTTGTTTTCCTCTCTCTTCACTTGCAATCTTCCGTCCTCTCTTATTCTACATACGAGGGGGTGTCTTCTCTGCAAAGCGCTCCTGCTTTGCGATTTCTCTGATTTCTTTTCTATTTTCATTTTTCTGCTCGTCGCGACCCTTCCGTGGTCGCTCCTCGCTTTTATTTTTTGACAATGTGACTTACATACATTCTGACAACTCCGCCTCTAAAAAACAACATCATAAAGAGAAGAGAGCGGAATGGCCAAATATCATATATCGTGGAAGGTTGAATTCAACAGGGTAATACGAGATTCTCGTATGGACTGACAAAAAAAAAAGTTTAAAATTCTGTGGATTCTGACAGATTCTGTGGACGACCTAAAACAAGCAATAAAGTTAGCATGGGACAAAATTGAGATGTCTAGTTTACAAAAATTTATTAAATCTATGCCATATAGAAGTATAAAAGCGTTGCAAAATAGCGGTACTTTTATTGGTTACTAAAATTTACAATGGCTCTATCATTCTGGGAAAAACAAACTGTGACTTTCCATACTTACTTACTTACTTTTCAAACCCGCTTATCCGTTAGGGTTGCGGGGGCAGCAGCCCTATGGAGGATCTCCAGCGATCGCGATCTTCCGCCATCAGGCGCATGTCCTCCCTGGTAATATCCAAGCGACTCGAACCCAGATTCTCCATGTAGTCTATCCATCTGGTTCTAGGCCGACCCCTTGCTCTCTTACCCACCGGCTTGGAAAATAACAACTGCCTAGGAAGACTAGTTTGCGGCATCCGTATCACGTGGCCATACCAGCGCAACTGAGATCTCTCAATGCGGAGAAGTACCGGCATAAAATAAGATCTCTCACTTTCCATACAATAATGTGAATATACCAAGAAGCTTATACAATAAAATAATGTTCACATGTGCAAAACGGTTCACGTTGAATCAGAATTCATTATATGTTTTCATCATTTTAATGTATAAAGTGCAAATCTGGAATTTTCATTGGCAAGTGAAACAATGGACGCCACAAAGTAAATGCGACGATAAAAGTAAACAATTAAAAATATCCTTTCTGTTTACAATATAACACAGTATTAATTAAAATTCATTAAACTGCTTTATCACTCAATTCGCTAAAATTTTCAAATTTTCAAATTGGGAATTTTCATTAGCTGTGCAGACCAGTAACCAATAGTAAGTCGTTATCTGCTTCAAATCTCTGCGTGTGGGAGATTCGAAAAATAGCTCAATAATTGTTTGATGCATATAATAACTATTATAAAACAGTGTGATTAACGATTCCTAATGAATATGGTATTAGCTCCGACGAAGTGAAAATTTCAGACAATCGCGGAGGTCGAAGAAGCCTATGAGAATCCAACGGAATATGAAAGTCGACAGGATCGATTGCTATGTTAAGTCTGTGGTCCGAAGTAATTTGAAGATCTTTGAAGAGTTGTTGATGTATTGCCAGATACTTTCAAGGGCTGCAAAGTTCTAGGGCTGCTAGAAGTCGATGAAAATGGAAGCAGGGGTGACACAATTGGTTTTCACATGGTTCCACAACTCAGTCATCTATTTACAATCATTTTGGCATACTGTAGTCCCCATCAACCTAATTGAATGTGTAATAGTTGCGCAGAAACATTGTCTGAAGACTATCAGCATCAACTCAACTCAGATGCAACCAATCTTGCATTAAGAGATTTGGACCGATATCTGACGAACAATGAAAGCCGACTCAATGATTATCCAGATATGCCTCAATTGAATCAGTTCGCTAATCAAGAAGTTGAAGCGTTCCAGAATTCAAATCCACTGGCATCGCTGGAGACTGCATAACCCCGGGCAAGATTGCAAGAGTTGGTGGATCAAACATTGCTCTTGAATGAACAACAGCTGATTGTGTACAATCACGTATTAAATGCGGTACGCAACGAAACGCCAGAAGAGAGACTATTTTATATGGACGGTCCAGAGAAACCGTTAAATCATTTTTGTTGAAAAAATTGTTGGCGACTATTCGATTGGAAAGCAAGATTGCCCTGGCAACAGCAGCGAGTGGAAATGCAGCTCTTCAATTTATGGGCGGGCGAACGGCACATTCAGTGTTCAAGCTGGGCTTGCATCTAGATGTGATTTCAATCTGTTATACCGCCATTCAATCGTAACGTGCAGAATTGCTATGCAAAGGCAGCATCATCTTTTGGGATGATGTTGCTTTGAATCTCTGCTCGATTGCGCCGGGCACAATACCTATGTTTTGTTTAAAACGTAATAAAGATGGTTCTATCATTTTGGGACAGGCCTGATCACAAGTTTAAAATTAGAAACGTATTTAAAGCTGACGTTATTTTTACAGATTTGTTTAATGAACATCAAATTTTGAAGTCACTGAGACCTAGGGCATCTATGATTTTATCTCTTTGGATGTTAGGCAATGTAGGCACTATTTTCTTGTAGAACACCTACAAATACATCGTCATTCAACACTTTTCTAAAGGATATTATCATAAGCAATAAAAATCTGAAAGAAAAGTCAGAATGTAATCGATCTTTCTATAGCAAACACCCATATAACGAATTGTTACTTTGGTCCCAATTTGTATATCTTTATTATAAATGCACAAATATCTCATTAAAAAAGTATCATGCAATTGCATTGTTTCGGTGTAGTAATCAAGAATACGCCTCAACTCTTATTATATTGGTTTCTCAGTATTTTATTCATGCACTCCATAGAAAATATAATAGAATCTTATGACCTCTAAAGGCATGTGGTATCAAAAACTCAAGTTAATATGATATGGAAATATAAGCGATTATAACAAAATCTTCAAATGAAAAAATCTTATTCCAAATAAATTATCCATTTGCCAGTTTTTCGTTAATTTATTTGATGTAAATTTCCAAGTGAAACTTCCCGATGGAAAATTATTGATTGTAGCTTTGAATAGAAGTAGCACCGGTTTTCAAGGTCTCCTTATTTAAAAACATGCAGTGTATCGTATACACTGGCTCATACATATACATGAAAATGCGATCTCTCCAAATATGCTGAAGAACCTCTGTCTCTCAATTATGTAAAAATGAACGTTTTAAATAAATACCCTACTTTCATAACAACTTTTATCAATAATATTTCTGTTGGGAATCGATTATTCCGATCTTCGAAGCCTAGCTAAACCGATTTACAATTAGCTTGCAAATCGCATCAATTGCATTCATTAAAATTATTGGTTAAGCTCAACAGAATTTGGAAATTAGCACCGTGAACAACTTAATGCAGCAACGGAAATTTTGAGCGGAAATTGGATTTTCGTAAATCCTCCTCTCGATTCGCTTTATCTTCTCATTTCAAGTTGAATGATGGGTAGATTCCCCCTTCCCTTCCTTTTATTTTCCATCAGTCCCTCTTCTTTCCTCTGTACTTAGAGGTGGATGTCAATAGCACCTCTTCACTCTGCACGGGAACGAGTGTTTTGGTCACAGGTTATCTGGACCAAATTCATTTCCATCAATAAATGCTTGACACTTTGCGTTCAAAATCAATGAATTTCACAAGTCATTTTCATTGATTTTCGATTGGGAATGAATTTCATGTCACACGCTGGCTCGTGAATATATTTGGGAGGAAAAATAGGTAACATCGGTTTCGAATGCTTTGGAGAACATTTGCAGATTTTCTAATTAAAGAAGGAAGCTAGTTATTTAATTCTAGACTATATATGTGCATCACTACCTACCTACCATCAAATAACGCTTTGAGTCAAATTGAGGAAAAGTTCTATATAAATGATATATTAATTATTTATATACATTTATATTGCTTTGGGTGCTATCCTATTTCTATTGAATTATTCCGAAAAATAACCATTCCGTATAGTTGACTTGTTTGCAATAGATATTTTCTTTACTAACCGTATTCTATTCAAAATGTTTGTTCAAACACGGTATTATTTACCATGGTGGCTGGTCCTATAATTTTATCCAGGACTGTAAAAACATGAGGAAAAACTTGCGCGAAAACGCTTTGCGGTTTATCTGGCAATTTAGAAATCATATCGCGGTAATCCTGTGGTAATAAAGTCTTTCAACATGAGCAAATCTGCATTTTTCTATAGCATTAAATCTATAGAATATCACATTTCCACAATGATATGCATCAGTTGCTCATTACAATTTTTGATTCTAGGCCATCTTTAGCAATATCATCAAGATGCATCTTTTCAAAGTTATGTAGCCAAGTGTGATTTCTATTTGTTGTTTCAGTTTTCTGAACATTTGTTCAAGTGATCCTCTTTGAATTTCTGTTTCACACTGGTTTCTTTGGTGGAAAGAATTTGTTTGGCATCTTTTTCGTTCTGTGCACGAAATATAGCAGCTTAAGGGACACACCTTAAACTGAATACATTAGATTCATTATAGTCGGCAGATCGGATCATCCATCTTGACGTTATTTTACTGCGCATTCAGGAAACTAGGTGAACGCTAGGGTTTGGATTTTAGATGGAAAACATTACTTAAAAAATGTGTGTGGAAAAATGGAGAAAGTTTTCAAAAAAGGTGAAAAGAATGTGGAAATATTTTCACAATATCGAAAGATTGACATTATAAAATCGTTATTAAAGTCCATACATCAGGTACACTAAAAGGTGGCTCCACCTAAAATCCGAACCCTAGTGATCGCTTAGACAGTCATGGTCCGATCTTGGAGAATAGAGGGGTGGGTTTCTTTGTGAGTTTTTTTTTCTTTGCTATATTTTAGCCTTGTTTTTCTGTCGTTTTGATTGTTTTTGTATTTAATCACTTATTTTTCACATGTATTGTTTTATTACAACCTATATATATATAAATAAATAAATGAAGCCATGGTTGCTTACCATTCGCTTGGGAAGAAACGTGGGGAAGAGCGTGGTTGCTAAACAGCGAAACATGAAAGATATAATCTATGATCAGGCATGACGTCGTTCGCAGAAATAGCTTGAAACTGGGGCCCAAGGTCCGATCTGCAGACTATAAGTTCTAAGGCTAGCCCCATGTGACGTTACGGTGCGGTTTTTTCCCCACAAGTCATGCGTTCCGCGGAAAGTGCCATTGTGTAGCGCTTTCCAAGACTACTCAATGCAGATACAGGGGTGGTTGTATGACGTGGTAATATGCAATCCGCCAGGTGGGTCATTTTTGTAGTGGAGGAAGAAACAAAAGTTGAAACTCTACAGAAACTTGTCAAAAACAGAAATTCTACAGATCGGGCAGGCACATGGAGATGCGGCTGAGTCATCATAATGTCTTGGGTTTGAATCTTGCTACAGGCATGAATAACTGCGTTATTTCCTGTATGAATGGTAATCAGGAATTTTCGTTATAATCTGTCGAGATTTCAACAAGTAAACAAACAGCTCTGCTAAAAATTTAGGTATAAAACGGTTTTGGAATCAATCAAATGAAGATTATTAGGTAGCGGAAGGTTGAAAATCGGAATGTAGCTTATCATAGTCATGCCCTACTTCACTAAGTTGTTTGGTTTTGATTCGTGTAGTGGGGTCGGAGTTACGGGGGTGGAATTAGAAGGGACAAAAGATCTACGTGGTATGTAGTGACATTCTGTATGCAAATTCCTCTAGGCAAGATCTATATTACTATGAAATTTGGGCCAAATTGTCCCAGTGGGGTCGGAATTGTGGGGGTGGCAGTCACTTTAACTATGTCATATGATATGTCATTCGTTCGGAAATGATGAGAAACGAAAGAAGGTAGAACTCTTTTACATTTTCTAAATATTATGTTCGAGGAAATCAATTTTATGATTAAAAAAATTGGGGAGTTATAAAGTGCAGATAAAGAGGTAAAAATAGATGACCCTAGGGGTTCCACTATTTTCCTATACCTTCCTCGGGGGGATTAATTTCTTGTTAACTATTAAAAAGAGAAAGAAAAATTTCCTTTAAAATGTTTCAACTGTATGGATGTCTGCGTTTTCGTTGACGAGAAGTAAAATTCCTTCCGATGAGAGGGTCAAAGAGTTCGCCATAGACACGTTTATTATGTATAAAGTATACGAAAAATCTGATACATCATATTGCGATAAACTGAACTTTACTCGTACAGCTAGGTAAAGGCCGAATCATGATTCTGCCTCCAAAGCTCGGAAATTTCAATATTGAACGACTTGGAGCAAACATTGCCATATTCATTTTTAAGTTAAGAGAAAACAGCTTTAAATTTTTAAGGTATTCAAGTATTATGATTGCCCTTAGTTTGGGCAATTGCCCCAAGAATTTCTAAATCGCATGAAAAATATTTAAATATTAGATTACTAAGTCAACTTAATTTTAACTGGAATATCTGGAATAGTCAGCAATATCTTTAATATATAACTGGAATATGATAAATAAATTCGGAAACGCAGTTAATTTTGTTGTTCATAATTTCATAATACATGTCAGCAAAGCTTAATTTAACAACTATTCAGCAAATAACGAACGTTAAAATTTTACAAATTCACAATTGAAATGTATAAGTAAAATTTTGAATTTCTGCAGAGCTATTGATTTTCCAAATGCTTTCCATTTCCTTGCAACATTTGTTATTCATGAAGCGGTTTAAAAGCAATTATTTGCAAAATGTTCATAATTTTTTTTTCGAAAAATAAAATGATTTGGAATAGTTTGTTTACTCTTTATACGAAGCTTTTATACCTAACAACCAAACTTTCCTAATGCTTATTCAGATAAAAGGTCGCCCTGAGTATATGAGAGTATGCAATAACCACAAGGCTCTTGCCTTATTAAGAGCATTTTAGAAATGAAAACGGAAAACAATCATAGATTAGTGTGTTAAAGGATTGGTTGTAATGGTTTCCGAGAATCCATTAGACTGGCTACCAGGGATGTTTACAACCAATTATTTGAACCGTTTGCCAATTAGAATGGAAAATTTACATGGTTAAATGTTTCATTTCCATTTATATTACTCCTCCATTATCTTCTCTTTAAAATGGAAATTTCGACAGTGATAGCTCTCGATTACACGCGACCATTTAAAGTACATGATAATTTATGCACACGTGAAGTAAATACCACGTTGTCAATTTCAAAATCGCTATCCGTTGATCGACAAATTTCTCTTTCATTAGTGTGAGATGAAACAAGATAATTTAGAAATAAGCTATAGATATGCACTTTTATTTCGGTTAATATTTAACCAATGTTTCCTGTAACAAAGATAATTGACTAAAAGCTGCCTTGCAGTTTAATTAGGCAGACGAATATAATTGTAGCATCTCATGGTAATAATTTATTAGCAGTTATACCACGAAATCAAGTGTAGAAACTGTGGACATTAGTAAAGATATTATTAATTTATTAGTTATTTTTCATAACAATTATAATGATTTCAACAGAATATCCTAAAATGAGAAGCTAATGCATGTTTAAATTTACTAGCCTTGCAGCATTATCTCTAATGGCTATATCATTTCAGAACAGATTCTAAAAGGGATACCAGTTTGGTGCTACGTTTGGATATATTACTGAGATCCAAAATAGATCTTTTTACTCGCGCACAAACTATGCAAGGGAAGTTGCGCGTTTTCTATTGACGAAAGAACTGTCCACGGAGGAGGTGCATCGCAAAATAGGTTCTGAGTATGGTGTGAACTGTATGTCACGGAAAAACGTGTTCAGTTGGATTCAGGAAGCTACATTAGAACAAATGGTGACAATGTAGAACTGTTGGTACCGATCCCAATATGCCAAATTTCTACAGGCTGTTAACCGCAAACGACATGGTCTCCTGATAACGGGTATGATTCTCCTAACAATGCTTGCCCTCACTCAACAAAAAGAACCATTGGGGACGCTTGAAACATTAACCTTATAAGCCTGGACATGATCCCCAATGATTTTCGTAAGTTATTTGGTCTCCCATTTTGAAGATGATGCAGCCGTAGTTCAAACGTCACTCGTTGTCTGCAAAAGCAGCTACAAAATCTTTTTTCAAGGACTTGTAAAACGTAAGATTCACGTTGAAATAAATAAAATAAATGGTAGGCAGTTATTCTATGTACTCTTTTTATGCTTTTGATAATTAATAATCACAGAGTGGGATCGTCCAAGAGCAATTGCTCTTCCCAGCTTTAAACAAAGCATCAATTTGGCTCCTTTCATAATTAATCAGAGATTTACCGCTTGGCATGCTTTAAAATGAACTTGAATTGATAAATTTTTGAAACACTATGGGCGAGGTCAAAGATGCTAACACCCAGTTGAGTTAGTGAAGAAAATCATTTTTGCTACGATAGTCAACAATACGTTAACAATCGAGCAATAATCATTGCTTCACCAACCCAACTCGGTATTTACATTTTTGACCTCGCCCTATATCACGAGACTGTAATGATAATTTTGCTTTGTTGAAGCCACAAAACATTGTTGTATGGCAAAAAAAATATGCTCGTGGCTTTCCCTTTCATAGACACATCTGATATACAGTTTAGGGGATAAACCCGTTTCTTCCCTTGGAATTATAGTCATGAATATATCTAACTTTTGTAAGTAACGCGCGAAATTTCTTATATGGAAAATGGAAGAATTAGTCAGTGAGAGTTTCCTTTTATATACAGAAGATGTTTTATAGCTGTTTCCTTCTTCCAGTATAAAGAACATGTGCAGAAACATCTTCTCATGACTCAAGGATAGTGTCCGCCTACTACTGCAAAATGATAAGAAGTATGCACCGCCTCCGAATATAATACAGGGTGAGCACAAAGTCTTTCCCTGACAAGGAAAACTTTGTCAAATAGATACAAACGGTTTTTGTATTATGATCTCTATCTCAAAAAGTTTTTAAACTGCTTGTACGGTAGGAGCCGACGCGATATAAGTGGTGAAAACATCAGTCATATTGAAATTACATCTATGAGGGAGGAAGCGCAATGCGTTCTGTAGTTTCATGAGACTAAATCACCGATTAGCGTGCAGAGGGGATTTAGAAATGAGTATAGACGTGACTCTCTTAATGTTAAGAGCATCAAACGTTGGCATGACAAGTTTATAGAGACAGGAAACGTGGCTGACCTTCCGAGAAATGGTAGGCCTAATGTGAATGACGACACGACGGAGCTATCCGTCAAACTTTTCAAGTCCTCGCAAATCAATTTTTTGTGCCTCAAAGGAACTTGGCTACCTCAGAGCACAGTGGTTAAAGTTTTACAAAAGAGGTTTCGTTCGCGTGCTTATATGGTACAAATCGTTCAGGCCTTGCAACCAAACGACCGCCCCCGCCGTCAAGTCTTTGCTGTGGAGATTCTCGACCTCACTGATGACGATAATAACAATCTTCAACGTGTTTTTTGGATGAGGCCACTTTTCACGTATTCGGGAAGGTGGGGGTCTGAAAACCCGCATTTTGTGGTCGAACATGAAAGAGACAGTCCCAAAGATAATGTTTGGTGTGGCCTAAAGCATGATAAGGTTATTGGACCTTTCTTTTGACGTAGAACTACGTCTATCAGGGGTGCAGCCGAGGAAAAATTCAGACGCGATTTTTCGTTCAAAAAGTGATGTACATATCTCAGTCTATATCTTTCTATCACTATATCCTACAGCTATGGTCATTATCTCGTTGGAAAGAGGAAGGTTGAGTCTTGAATAATGAGCAAAAATTTCACCAAATGAGTCACTGGGTCGAAAGTCACAGCAAACTAAAGTTAAGTGAATTTTATGCTCGCAATCGTAATAACGGAGTGGCACTGCTGCAGCATATACGTGTGCGAGATGTATTGGAACTAATTGGAGCTAACCATGGCCTACGAGAAAAGGCCTGTGCATTAGATATAAAAACATGGAAACACGAGCGTTTTAAGATGCGTTTCAGCCGTGGCTTTCTTCAGGACTGATTCAGATACAAGGGTTCGAATTAAAAGCATTCATGAACATTACTCTTCGATCTAAGACAGCAAATGGGCAGCGTAAAGCGAGTGGTGTGGCAATTTATAGAAATTTAAATTGTGTAGCAGACTGTAAACCTGTCGAGCATCACATAAATGTAAGACGGAGAATGATTGAATATGGAGTTGGCGATTTATTTTTAGTGGACGTTACCTTAAATGGTTCTTCAAAATTTATTTTGGGCTCGATATATGTACATCCAAATACTTCACGTTTAGATTTAAAAATGTTCTTATTTTCTGGATTAAAGAAATACACCGACATCTGCAAGCAAATAGATGAAGAGTTTGAGGTGGATGCGGATATGCCTATGATATTGATGGGCGATTTTAATATAGATGCCAAACGAAACGAAGGAGCATTTGAATTTATGAAACATCATTTCATTTTAGACATAGTCCCGACTAACTATCCAAGTACATTGGGAAATACTTACATTGATCTGTCATTTACTAGAAATATAACTCCGAAATACTTACATTGATCTGTCATCTGTTTGTTACTTTTCATATCACAGACCCATTCTTCACAAAATTGTAATGTAATTGAATATATTAACTTTTTTTTTTAATTTTGTTCTTTTTTTCGCCAAAAATACACACTAACGGTAACCAATAATAACATACAGTAGTTCTACGTCTTAAAAACCCGCGGCTTTGGCAGTCACCAGAGCCTCCGTCAATTTTTTTTGGCTGAGTTTTCCATTACAGGAACGGTTTATTTAGACATGCTGCAGTACTATGTAGTGCCTCAGTTAGAGGAGTACCAACCATAGGTATATCAACAGGACGGCGCCCCGCTACATTGGGCATTATCAGATCGTAAATTCCTCGATTCAACATTTCCCAACCGATGGTTTGGAAGAAATGGTTCTACAGCATGACCCACGCGTTCTTCGGACATAACACCCTTAGACTTTTTACTGTAAGGATATGTTATGTGCTTGCTATACAGTCCCTGATGTGAACACATTAAAGGCAAGAATAACGTATGCGATATTGACGGTGACAGAAGACATGCTGGCGAATACGTGGCGAGAAATTGAATATCGTCTAGATGTTCTCAGAACCATGAAAGGTACATACGAGTGTTGTTGAAGTGTACTAATGACATGAAGAAAAACTTTTTGAGATGAAGATCTTAATACAAAAATACGTATGTATTTATCTGGTATATTTTTTTATTAATTTTCTTTATCAGGGAAAGACTTTGTGCTCATTCTGTATAATTATATTCATTTTTATCCCCAAAATATTTGATGGGATATCTATGAATTCTAATTCTATAGATCTATCTTTTATGAAAAAAGAGAACATGTTGATATACGAGGGTAATTCTGCATCCAGCGTTTCTGGGATTGGCTATTAAGCGACCTTCTAAGTCGTCAAATCCTAGGTTTCCCCTATTTAACGTTTTCTTCTATATTTTCTCGTTTATAGCATGCCAATTTCAAGAATTTTCCTGATTATGCACCCTAGTCTCCAATTCAGATTCTTTCACTGTTACGAATAGTAGACCTAAAACTGGCATTAAATGTATTAGCAGTGTGTCACATGTATTAATGGCTAAATTAGGAGTAGCGCAGTGGAAATAAAATATAATGTAACAGCACACAAGAATAGAGCAAAACAAAAATAAAGTTTATTGTAAATAAAGTAAATCTGCGAAAAGCAATGAGGAGCCAAACAGGCACCTCCTTGCAAAAATTAAAATGAGAACACCGATCACAAAAATGCAGTTAAATAACGGTTTAACTTAAATACGATCTGGCTACTTTACCTGCACCTCAGCGCAAAATAACCAAAACTTAAAGATTAAACTTGAAAAGGAAACCAAAGTTTCCAGGTACACTTAACCTAGCAGTAAACTACATCATAGGCTTAAAACGTAAGCCATTACATTACAATTCAGTCAGATAACCTAAAACAAAACTTAAGAGCTAAACAAAAGCACACAAAGCTACAAGTATAAATGACTTCAAAAGGAATACTGCTATACAGAAAAATTAAGCAGCTGAGCTGTTAAAACAAAGATCAATAGCCTAATAGCCAAAAAGTTAAATACTAGACACCAGATATAAGCCCAATAGAAAAACAGCAAGTTAACTGGGTCGGCTTTTAAAACGATTGCATAAGGACCAACCTCTCAGCTAACGAGTAGAACATTTAATAAACATTACGGCATACAAAGGCTTAAATATAAACATGTGTATTGAAATTCAATTAAGCAAATGCACAAATTTACAGTAACAGTTCACACAAACTTCGTAGCGAACACATGAGCATACGAAAGCTCGGAACGGCGCACTCGCGAAATAAAACTGTCCAAATAGCGAGAAAAAGAATTAGACAAATAAAATTTTGTCAAAAAGTCTCTAACGGTAAAGTTCCAAGTCCGGGGAAGTCCATTAAGAATAAAGTTTTACAACTAGAAAAGATTACAGGAATTTATACACTATGTGAGAATCTTTTCACATCGACGATTTCAGGCCACAAGAGAAACCTGTGGAAAGTAGTAGACATAAAAACTGGTTAAATGAAATTTACGTTGAAACGCTGACATTAAATCACCAGACAAGAAATTTAGGCTAAAGAACGTGGCCTGACACAATATGATAAAACACAAACGGTAGAGCACATTTCACTCAGAATTTAATGATGACAAAGCCGAAATGGCTCCAGAAGTAGGCACGCATGCCTCCGGGCCAAAGACCACACACCTGCGTAT
The DNA here is from genome assembly GCA_023313115.1 of Rhysida immarginata. Lineage (NCBI taxonomy): Eukaryota > Metazoa > Arthropoda > Chilopoda > Scolopendromorpha > Scolopendridae > Rhysida > Rhysida immarginata. The sequence continues at coordinate 1,102,886 of JAHWFO010070218.1, read as the reverse complement.
TAAAGTGCATATCACGGCGACTTAATTCAGGGAAGGATTTTCTGACCATATCGGCCGCACGGCCTACCGAAAATGAAACACTCACCAAGAAGTAACCCTGGTAGGCGACCGTAACACTCGGCACACGAGGCAGCACGTCGAACGGCGTCGTAGAACACTTTTTAAGCCGCGGAGACTCGCAATTTGCCACGCAAGCATTCTCCGCCAACGAAGCTTCTCCGCACAGCCAGGAATCACACAACGAGGCACTCGCCGCCTCCGTAGACGTCTCCGTTGCAATCACTTGAGGACGAGCCCTCTCCTCCGGCGAAATGAACACCAGGCAATCACGATGTCGTTCGTCGCCAGGAGTTTCTTTTTGCTCCGTCCTCCCTCGGTAGACGCTTCTTCTTCTCCGTCGCTGTTCTCGCGTCGAGCTCGCAGAGGAGAGGCTCGCTCCTCCCTCATTGGTTGCTGCGAGCTGATGCTGATGATGACGCTGTCGATGTCGATTTCGCTTTCGCTCCGAATTATAAAATACTCTAGAGCGAAAACGATCGACTATGCCATCGGAATCATTAAAATTCCGTGACACAGTGTCTCTTTTATTATCTCCGTTTACTCGGCATTTCTGAATATAGGGTATATTCGTTTAGTTAAGTGATGTATTACCTGTAGTCCATCCAGCCTTAGTTTGCGCGAAATGTGATAAACATGTTAATTGCAATGTATTGTTTAATTTTAACATGATAATGTTTTAAGCAATGACGTATATTAAAGATAGACTCCGAATTCTATTGTTAACAACGGCAAAAAGTGAAGCAAATTGAGCCATGATAGTTCTGGGCAGGAGTGAGCAGTGGAGTAATTAGCTGTCTGACTGCTTTGTTTTTGAAGATTTTGGGCCTGAGGAATTATTAATTCAAAACAATTATTCAAAGTTGTTCTGCGTACAACTCTACAAACAGACAAGGAAAAGGATCAGGAATCATTTTCCACAAAAATAAATCATATATACGTAACTAAAATGAAAATACGTTACTGAAAGACAATCGAAACGAAATTGAAATTGAAACCATGATCGAAAAATTGTTTATAAAATATAATAAAATACTTCAAATACAAAGTAAACGAAAAGATAAACTTATCACTCCGTAATCGGCGTGTGAAAGAATTATTAATCAGCTACTCTCGTGTTTAGCCATGTGTTTTGCATCAGATTCACTCACTTTCAGCCATGACAGTTCTGGGCATGGAGCTTCCCAATTTGCTTCAAGTTACAACAATAGGATTCGGAGTCTATCTTTAATATACGTCATTGGTTTTAAGGCTGAACATCATTCTACAAAAAGCATGATGCAAAAAAAAGACACCAATAAGCGTTACTGAAACAGCTTTACATTGTTGTTGCACGTTTAAGCATTGTTGGGGCCGGCTCGAAGTCAATGACGTATAATAAAAGTAGATTCCGAATCCTGTTGTTAAAATCGCCACTAAAGTGAAGCCAATTGAAACCATGACAGTTCTGGGCAGGAGTGAGCCGTGCAGTAGTTAGCTTTTTTTGACGATTTTGGGTCCAAAGATGATCGAAACATAATTGAAATTGAAACCATGATCGAAAATATTTAAAATACAAAGTTAACGAAAAGATAAACTTATCACTCCGTGATCAGCGTATGAAAGAATTATTAATCAGCTACTCTCATGTTTAGCCATGTGTTTTGCATCATCTTCACTCACTTTCGGCTATGACGGTTCTGGGAGGCGGAGCTTCCCAATTGCTTTCAAGTATGGCGGGAGGTTTCGGGGTCTATTTTTAATATTCGTCATTGCTTAAAACACACGCCAGTACTAAAAAAATCACCTGATCATAGTTTGTCTGAGCAACAATTTTTATTTAAATCTCTACTACAGAGATGAAATATATTTAAAGTGTGTTAACAGATAGCGCCACTATACCTCGCTTTCTTACCTAGCAAACTCGTGTAATGGCCTAATGTTTTTGTTTTGTTTTGAATGAAGACTAATGAATCCTAGTGTAATGGAATCAACTCTTTTCCATTAGAATAAATATCAGGGAAACACACAAGAAGCCAACCGCTCTTCCAACATGGTCAGCTGTGGAAAAGCGGTTGGCTTTATGTGTTCCCCTGATGTTAAATCCACAGTTTTGGTAATTGTTTGTTGACTATTAGAATAAATATACCTTATTACTCAGAATTTAATTCATAATTTATAATTTTGCATAGCTTTAGTTCTTTTGAGGCTTTTTGAAGTCTTCATCTCATTTATAATTTATGCGCTAGTTGCATTTCTATGTGCTTTGAAGTTCTTAATTTATTTCTAGAGATTCCATTCTCTTTGTAGTTATCAATAATGTTTCACCCATAAAAGTGTTATACCCCATTCGCACTACACATTTCAATCTAGCTCCACTTCTCAATAGGGTTTGAAATTTGCAATGCGAACGCATCTAGCTCAACTTAAGCTAGATTGAAACTCCTAGAACTGACTAGATTGAGACGTCGAGCTAGCTTGACCGCGTTGCATTCTGGGACTAAAATACGAGAAAAACTTGGAGGACGACGGGTCAAACAGTTTCAAATAGCGTGTATGCAGTGAAATGAAAAGGGGAGTGACGATAAAAAATAAACAGAAACGTGGAGTGACGATGCCAAACGTCCATCCAAAATCGTTTGTGGCAGAAAAATATAGACAACTTAAGAAGAACAAAAAGAAACAGGTCGGTCTATGAGAGGATAGCGGCTGCGAGGAATGATTACCAGCTCTATCAAACATGAGACACGTTCAGCGAAAAATTAAAAACTTGACTTCTAAAAATAGGCAAGACTTTATTGAATAAATTATTCAATGAATACAGTAAATTAGATTATATTAAATTAATGCAAGTTCGAATTAGCATTAGTAGGACGGTACTGTACTAAAGAGTATGAAGTAAAACTATTAACTTTCAGTAGTGACTTAGTTACAAGCTCAGGTTTTAGTTATACCAAGATAATCGAATCTGATAAAACACGGTAGGGCTTAGGGCTAGATTTCAGTGCAAAGAGCTTAGCTTCGTGAAGTAGCATGATTCGCACTACACATTTCAATCTAGCTCAACTTCTCAATCGGGTATGATATATGCGGTGTGAACGCATCTAGCCCAACTTAAGCTAGATTGAAACTCCTCGAACTGGATTAACTGGTGCTAGTAATTTAAACTAGATCGAGACGTCAGGCTTTAGTGGTACCGAATCTGATAAAACCCGGTCAGGCTAGATTATAGTGCGAACGGTTTGGCTTCATCAGCTAGCCTGAGCTGAGCCAGCCCGAATACGCTAGCTCAACTCGATCTAGCCCAGATGTAGTGCGAATGGGGTATTACGCGCAATGTAATAATCATTACGGATGGTGTAATAATTTTAATTTTTCGTTTTACAAAATTCACTTGTTTTGTGATTTTAGATACTGTGAAAACCTTGCAGATGCCTTGTTTATGGTCCATCGTTCGATTATAAGCACAGACGCGAGTAAGGAGACGCACCATAACCATTGACGCTGTGTTTACTCGACATATCGAGAGACTCGATACCCGTGTTTATATTTTATAAAGCCTGGAGAAACGAATGTACAGCAACCACCATTGGTAGAACAACACAAAATCATCATTCCTCTTTTACACATCAAGCTCGAACTTGTAAAAAAAAATGGTAAAAACCATGGATTTCCTTCAGTTATTATAAGCCATTATTCAGTATTACCGATGTACATGATTCTGTAGACTCTTCCATTGATAAATACATAAAAGGTTTATGTACTGTAAAATATTATCATGATTCTGTGCTTCGCACTGCAGATTCGAAACTAAGTTACTTTATTTTTGTTGCAATAATGTCCAACACTTGAAATGGCCATCACATTTCGCGCAAACTACGGCTGAATGGACTATAATCAGATTTTGGAAGCCATTTGGATGGAAATTTCCTTTTGCTCATTTAATGGAGACATTTTCTTTATATTGCTTAACAAAATGGCGAAATAACATATGTTACAAACAGCAGCTACGCATTTGTAAGCAGATTATCGTACAAGCGGATATTCAATATGAGTAAAATATTCGTGCCGAAAGATGTAAACTCAATATATTGAACCCGTATCGAAGCATTGGGTCATAAAAAATTTGCCTACACGAAATTTAAAATTTTATATGAATAGTAAAGCAAAAACGTCATTGCAATCAGGCTGATCCGGAGAAAAGTGTTCCTATTCAACACTAGGTGTAGAAATAACCAGTGGGCGGAATGAACAAGATTTTCAATGCATCATGCTCCTCCAATAACATTTACGGCTAGTATCGCACAATTCGCTTTATACAAAGTTAGTCGTATGTCGTCCGTGAATGCCAATTATCTGCTTCCAGTCCCAACTCTCCACTCATCCGTGATGTGGCTGATTAAAGCGTAATGCTCGTCTAACAATAGTCTGCAAATCGGATCGTGATCCCTGACATTTTTGACTGCGCATTCAGGAAATAGGTGATCGCTTAGACAGTCATGGTCCGCGTTGGCGAGTTCATGGAGAATATAGGGATGGGTTTCTTTGTGAGTTTTTTCTTTGTTGTATTTGTTCCTTGTTTTTCTGCCGATTTGAGAGTTTTTGTATTTAATCACTCATTTTTCGCATGTATTGATTTATTACATTCTTAATTTTTAAGTCGATATTTTTATATAATGTTTTTTTGCCTGGCAAAGTGCGTGGTTGCCAAGTAACGAAACCTGAAAGACATGATCGATGATCAGACATGGCGTCATGCGCAGAAATAGGTTGAAACAGGAAACCAACGAGGAACAATAGGATTTGGGCCTTATTCTGTCAGACATCGCAGTAAAAAAGAAAAGGCAAAGTCAGACATTATATCAGAAATATAGCATTCATTACGCTATCACCATCGAACTCAAGTTGTGATTTGTTAGGCATGAGAGGGCTTCGTTGGTTTGATAATTTTTGTAAATATCAAGATGAGTAATGCGTCCTTTATTAATGCTGTGAACAAGTATTTTTTTTTAATTTACTTTTGAGTGTGCAACTTCGTTCTGTTGGACTTTGTCGAGTTTAATTTTATTTATTTATTGGAAACTCCGTTTTGGACGCGTCAATTTATATATCATTTTATGCCTTTTCACAGGAGCATTATCTTAACACAATCCTGAGCATTGTCTTAACACAATCCATCACCACGAAGAGATTCGAATACACGATCCGAACCATTCGAGAACTGCAAAGCCTTTCACAATGCGCACATATGAAACTGCCGAAGGTGATGTGCAATGTCCTTATTTAGAAAAGCTTTAAATGTGGTCAATAAGTATCAGATATAATTTGACTCTAGTGTAATTTCCCGCCGAATGTCACTATTAATTACTCCGGCATCGTTATCCTCTTATTGTTATCAAGGTAATTGAAATAAATGGGTTTTCGTAGAGACTATATGGGTTTTCAACGAAAGCCGAGAATCATCATCTTTCCTTTTGTTGATGGTGGATTTGACATATTAAGCTCTAGGCTCTTCCACGGTGAGGAGATGGTACTTCTCCAACAAGCTTTCGTGTGTACAGTTTAAAATTCTTGCTGCAATCGTAATTTTTAATTTTTTTGTAAAATATAGAAAATCCATGGAGAGGAAAACTTTGGTATGGTAACGATGACTTTTTTTTAACTAATAATTAATGCAGAGATAAAAAAGAATCCTTTCCTATTAGGACGGTAAAGCAGATTGCATATTGAACACTAGAAGGTATTTGTAATTTTTCACTCATTCGAGCTCTTTACCGGAAAGGAAGAGGGACTTCAGGGGTTTTCTACGTTTTTTTATTAATAAACATAGCCGTGTATTTATCGGCATTCAGGTTTAACCTCAGTTTAACATGCCATTTTTCGCACTGATGTAACCGAGTTATGACGTAAGCGAAATTGTGCGTGCAAATCATGATGGACGCGTCGTTAGCAAACTAAAATAGGTTGCACTTTCCTGTCCGACCGTCTGTCTGTTGGTCCTCTAGCGTTCAAAAGCAGTTGGTTTGATAGGTGTTATACAGGTGAATTTTATATATTTTAATATATTTCAGTTAATTATAATGTTCTGGTTTTGTTAGAATATATTGGAAAGTGTGGATGAAGACGTTCCTCAATTCTGGGCCTAGGATAGAGCTTGATGGCACACCAGAATTAACGTCCCAAGGGTTAGACGTGGAGCAGTCAACTTTGACTGAAGAATGCTGTGTGGTAACGATGACAGACCAGGCTTCAGTATGGTAACGATGACGGAGTCCTTTGGATTTAAGATGCCTGAAGGGTAGGAAGACAATGAGTGAATAAGCAACACAACCATCGTTAACTAGCCGAGTATTTGAGAAACTGTTCGGTTTGGCCTCACTAGGCGTGGTAAAATTATTTTTTCAGGGAGTCGGCAATCAGTTGAGCCTTATCCCGATCACTGATGACAACATTGCCGTTGCCAGTAAGCAGTGACGGCAAGTTGATGGGTCTGTTTTTCTTCAACGCCCTGACAGTACACCAGAGCGAGTTGGTTTCGCTCCACCTTTGGTTTCGTAGGACTTTAACCTCTTCCTGGACATTGCGAGAAAGCCTATTACCACTTATTCCTAAAGTTTTCTGTAGGAATTCGTTTCAAGATTAAAACGCCTGATGTAAGGAGAGAGGTCGAGATGTTCAGGCCACTTTCGATAACAGTGGAGGCAATAATAAAAATTAAATATAATCCATTATATAGTAGAAAAAATGTTTACAGTCAAAAGAAAGGTACAATTACAGGTAAAGAAAACAGATGACATGACTGAAAGTATTTAGAGAACACTGTCCAATCGGACATTTCCATAGGTCCCAATCAATGAGCTTCTCAATTTGAAAACAGAATTTGAAAAAGTTAATCCATTTTCAAGTTATCGTGCAAACGGCGGACGGCAAGTTGCTGTTAGCTAAAGCTTCTAATCACGCCTATTCCGTAGCGACAATATTTGTTATAAAAATTTTTTTCTTCAGGTACAGGGTGTTGCAGATAACTACAGGGCAGTATAAAGGGAAGCCTACCCGCTCGATTGCAGGGGCCGGCTCGACATCAAATGATAACTGGGTAATTTTATTTTGTTAAACTTGTTTGTTTGGCAAAGGGCATGACCAATTAAGCCAAGGAGGGGTGCGCGCTGTACTACTACTGTACAGGGTAAGAGGTACACAAAAAGTAAACACACTTATGTATGTCCTCCGCAGCTAGAGGGGACCAACAAACAAACCAAAAATTCAACAGATGAGAAACGTAAAAAATAGCGTTTCACACTTTTAGTATTTTTATGTTTGGCTGTCACGGGCTAAGCCGGGTTGCGTCTCGTAGCGGACGCAGGGCCAAATCCACGAGACGCAGCAAATTCAACTTCGTTGCACGATTGCGCATGACTATGGGCAAGGTTAAATACTACAAACGAAGGGAACAAGAACGACAAAAACATGACAGTTTTGACGTTCACCCCCCCCCCCCTCCCCGACTGTGGAAACTGCTGGCTGCTGCAAGCCACCTACATCTCCCTCCATTCTGCCAAATCGACGAGCCGACCCCTGCAATCGAGCGGGTAAGCTTCCCGTTATACTGCCCTGTATATTGCATTTACATTTACAGCAATTAAAAATGGCCTATCAACTTCATTACGTGATAAAATAGTCTCAACTATGAGAATAAATTACTTCCTCAAACAATAAAATAGATAGAATTTCCAGGGCTTTACAGATTAAAATTAAAAATTCCTTGCATTCCACGATTACTGAATCTTGAAAATAAGTAATTTTCTCATATTAAATTTTTGCTCAAAATCTAATAACATGCATATTATTAAAGCGGCCAACGGAAAACAATATACATACGGATGCATCTCTAGAAAACATTTTCATTATTATTATTAATGTAATAAAATGAAAATTGAATTTTATTTGTACACGCATCAGTAAATAGCAGGTTTTAGAATAAAAATTAGGTGGGACGTGAAAGCATAATCATCCCAATGCCCATCGCAATAAAGTAATAATGAAAAAAAAAACAATAAAACTAGAGAGAATAGTCCAGCATTATTGAAAATCTTCAAGATTACAAACAAATCAGAATGGAATAGATGGAATTATACAATTATAGAACACGATCAGTCAATGATGGCAAAATGTCTTTACAATAGATCACGAATTGGAGCTAATATAGAATATGCGTCAGCACATAGAATGTCAGCTACATGTTGAGACCAATATACGACCATTCCCACGGGACTGTGAAGATGATGACCGAGTGGCTTCTCCGGGTAACACACATGTGAGCAGTGTTGCCCACCAGTCCGGGTTACCAAAATATTTCGAAAATTTCAAAATAAAATGTACTTTCAAAAGATTGCTTTTAAACATTGCAATTATATTTAAAACCAAGAAATTAATCCACCCGAGGAGAGTATAGAAAAGTACCAGAAGCCCTGAAGTCACCTATTTATTCCCCATCTATCCGAATCATTTTTTAAACCAAAATATTAATTTTCTCGAACGTATATTTAGAAAATGGAAAAGCTCTATCTTCTTTCGTTCCTCATCATTTCCGAACGAATGACATATCACCTTCCACTACTTATACGTTTTTGAGATTTAGTATATTTTTTTTAGTATATTTAGTACAGTAGCACCCGCTTAATACAATTCTGATGGGACCATACGAAAATAACGTATTAAATGGGAAAAATGTCTTAAGCGGGAAAATGCATATTTCTCTATCATACTTTAATTATTATATACTATAGTCATTGTTATATAATATTAAGTCGTTCATTAAAAAACGGGCCAGCGGATATTGGAGGAAAAGTACCGTATGCATGAACCAGGAGACTGGGCTAAGATGTAGATAGAACCCGACGAATACGAAGAAGGCGCTGTTTCCCACTATTGTCAGCACTGTCGAGAACGGAAATTAAAAACAGATGATAGGCGCGCATCGTGGCCGCCCAGTCAGTCAGTTGCTGTGATCGCGCCGTGAAACGGCCGCATTGCAGGCGAGAAGACTGAGGCTCATGTGACAGCCTTTTGTTGTGGTGTTAACTGATGCGGGACCTATTGAGCGCACACTTATGGAACTTCAGCGTCTTCTTGATTATGACATGAATCTGACGGCAGCTGAGCCCGACTGATACACAAATGTCCGTGATTGTCGTTCCTGATGAGCTCTTCCACGTTGTCAATATGCTTACCTGTCACTTCTTTGCATGCTTGCATTGCGGCCGCTTCACGTCGCGATCACAGCAACTGACTGCCTGGACGGCCACTCTGCGCGCCTGTTATTTGCTGTTAATTTCCGTGCTCGACAATGCTGCCAACAGCGGAAAACAGTGCCTGCTTCGTTTTCGTCAGGTTTGTATCTAAATCTTAGCCCAGTCTCCTGGTTCGTGCATACGGTACTTTTCCTACAATATCCACTGGTCCGTTTTTTAATGAACGACCTAATACATATTATAAATTATAACTACACTTTAGTCACGTACCTTGTCATTATAAACGTAAATATTTGACAGTATACTTGAAATAAACATCTAGTGAGAGAGTTTTTAGGTTTAATTTTGGATATTTTTGACGAGTAACGATGGATCAAATGAGTTAGAATAAAAAGAGGAAGTACATGCAAATACGCAGGTTTGGATACGCATGCACTCTGCCTGCGTCACTGACAGTCGCCATGTTATCAGCGAGCTCAAAATACGGAGGCACAGTGGCGAGAACGAGCATATTAAACGGGATAAATTGTATGGAAAATGTATTTAAAGTTAAGGGACTGACAAAAATTGTGTATAATGCGGAAAATGTTATTAAACGGGGATTACTGTAGTATTATTCTTATAATTTTTTTATTTTTATAAAATTAAAAGAAAATTCCTCTTTGTTATTTTCTTCATCTCTTTAGAAATGGTGTCAGTGATATGTTTTTTTTTTATTCTTTGCTTGTTTGTTTGAGCGTCCGAGATTTTCCATCAATAAATTGGCAACATTGCTTGTGAGTGCATGCCAAAAAGAATTGCTGATGCAATTCAAACAAGCGGAAAAATAATTTCATATTAATAAAAACGTTTTTTGTTTATTAATTTGTTAATGTTTTTTTCAACTACAGGAATCTCTAATTCCCCCTTTCCATATTTTCTTTTGATATAATATTCGCAAATATTTCGTCAATTTGAAGTCATTTAATCCTTCAGGATAAAAGTGAAGGTTAAATAAATAGGTTGTGTTTATATTTTGCTATTTCAGTCCATAGTTTACATTATATCTAGTTCTTCTACTGTAAGCTATTTTTTATTGAAAGTTACATGATCTGTATTGTTACTTTATTTTTCCTCAAAATTTTTCGATAAAAGCTTTTCATTAAATAAATGACTTTTTTTTTAATTTTTTGAACGAAGTAATTCAATGTTGACTTTATTAAACTAATGGAAATCATTGAAGATGAGCTCTGTGAAATATTCCATGAAAATATGGCTTTCAGTCATAAAGTTAATTACTCCATTCCATTTTTTTAAAAAATATTTTTTTAACGTCAGAAAAAAAACAGATTTTTCTTATCCGAAAAGAGATCACTTTTATTATATGGAATGAAGTATGGTGTTTTTTTTATGGCAACCTAAAATTAAAAGTTGCCTTTCAATCACTAAAATGTTGATCAAAATAAATTTTTTGTTTTGTTTTTTGGATTGTGAAATCGATGTTTAGATAGAAAATTTAATTTTGGCTTTTCATTTTTACTCATTTTGAAGATCGATAGAGATTATTAGAGATTTTCAAGTTAGTTAATTGTTTACTTATAAAATAGAACAAAAGTGGCTTCTATTCTTAATCAGAAAAAGAAGTTGAGATTCTGCCAAAACAAAATAATTTTTTCTTTTAAATTGGACAAACCGTAAACGAAGTTAGTTACTGAATCACGTATAAATGTTGTTAAAAAACGCCAGAAAGCTTTATAACTGACCTCCAACAAAAGTTGTATTAAAGTCACCAAATCGATTGGAGAACTCTTAGTAAGATAGAAGATTGAACGAACGCAGAGAAGAAAGTCGGAGCAGCTGTTGCTACAGGTAATCAGACCAAAAGAAAAAAAAGAAAAAAACTTTCTTAATACACGTAACATCCAACTTAATAAAATAAATCAAGTCGTCCATAAAATCTTAATCAGAAAAAAATCATAAATGCAATTGATTTTTATAATAACGGAGAATCCTCAATATGATTGGATAAAATAGTAATTATCACCATAAAGCATATAAATAAACACTGAAATACTTAATTTTAATAAATAACTTCTACAAAATCTGCGTATACACAGAAATAAACTGATGAAACAATGCAAAACTATTTCTTAGGATAGGGGTTCTTTTTATAGACAGTAGGAAGAAGGATCCGAGTTGGATAATAGAATGTATTTTGGTTCAGTAAACATCATTCAATCGATATTGATATCTACTCTACCGCATAGTTCTATCCAACTAATTTATGTCACACTATCTCATTATTATGTTGTGTTTAAGAGGCCTAAGATACTAGAAAAACGTGTCTTTTATTTATCAAACATTCTTTTGCGGCTCTTTCTTCGAGGTTGCAAAGTTATTAAAAATTAGTTAATATCTTCGGGATAAGTGTAAATTAAACAACTCAATTAATTAATTAACTTAAATAAAAACTTACATGATATCATTAAAGCAGGACTTATCTTTATTTTGCAGGTATAATAAAAACAATGTATTGATAGATAAATAGATGAATCACTGTTCAGTTTACAGATAGTTGGAAAAAATATGGAATAGTTCGCATCTTTGGAAATAATTATGGAATATGTTGTTGTGCAGAACTCATCTCTATTGCTTGGAGTCTCTTTTTAAGTTCCCACCAAACGTTTTCAAAGGGATTAAGATCGTGCCACTTTGCTGTTTGCTGGCCACTTCATTAGTCTTTTTTTTTTGACTCCAGGACACGAGCATCTGGAACACGATGACATGAGGCGTTGTCATCTTGAAACACGACGCGGTCGTCTCCAAATTGTTCTTACAATTTTGGAATTTAAAAAAGTTTTCAAGATTTCGCAATAGATTTGAGAGTTCATAGTTGTTTTGGTAATGGCAAGTTTACCCACACCATTGACAGACGTGCAACTCCCGACCAAAGGAAAAACCGTTTTCTTTTAGGCGATTTCTAACAGTACGATTCGATGCGTTTTTCACTCTTTGTTAATTTCATGCGATGTATGTTTTTGCATTTTATGGCATATGGCCACCAATTTTCTGTTACCTCTAGTTGGTACGTTTTTCGCTATCTTCATCTATTTTTCACAATTTTTTACATGTCCAGAAGTTTTGAATTTTTTCAAATTGTCGATGCTATTCTTTGGAAATATACGACAAATTCTTAAATAGATGTTGTGATTTCTCCTCTTTAAGCGACTTGATGATAAAGGGTTTAACTGATTCACAAAGCTCTTTCATAGAACCATCTTTTATAATCTTTTTCTACGAATAGCAAAGCAATCTTTCGATAAATGCATTTAAAACGCATATATTTCATCCCTTTACCTGTATAACATATGCTTTCATCTTTTAATATGAAAGCAAAAGGTAATATTTTAGGGTCATTCCATAAATTTTTCCACACATGCAAAACATTCCATAATTTTTCCAACCACCTGTAAACTTAACGGTGTTTTATCTGTTTCTTTATGAATATGATTATTTTTACTACACTTGCAAAACAAATTGAGTAAGTCCTTCTCTAATCATCATTTGAACTACTTAATTTTGCATCAGCTAAACTATGAAACAGGAGGATCATCAACAAGAATTTCATACTTTTTGCCAAGATTTGTAGATTGCACATTCTAGGATATGAAAAATAGGGATAAGGTAAAAAAATCTTTTTTTATCACATTGTACGAGGATTGAAATTTTTGTAGTGGCAACTATTTTTTACAACAAAAATTGGTTCATGTATCAAAGGTCTCCTGAAGTCACCAGGGTTGTCTACATCCCGATGAGGAGATCGCAGGATACCGTTGACAGCGCCTACTATGTTGATAGCGCGAACGGAGCGGTCTAACACCTGAAGAATCTCTGGAACAGTTCTAAACTAGATGTTCCTCAACAGATACCACAGGAAGTAACACTGACATAGATAAGATGCCTGGTGCATTCTTAAGCTCCACCTTGGGTGTGTGGTGAAAAAACTGAATTAAATTATATCAGTTTTGTTCCACATTCTTCCAATATAATATTAGTTAAATATTTGTATTCATTGTTGAGAGTCTTGGTTAAATCTTGGTTAAATTTTTTTCTAGCTTCATGATTTCATGCATGTAGCATACCATTGTTGTTTCTGCCGGCATCACATCGAAGCATTGTTGCAGAGCCTGAATAAAAGTGCATTCCAAGCTTCTAAGAGGGAACTACACGGCCAGATTTTACAAATGATGGGCCTAAAATTTTCATCATATATGACAACCTTAATGTATATTGGGACTTTTTTTTTCCTCTTGATTATGACTTAGCTCCAGTGTGAGCCATAATTTTTGCATTGATCTTATATGTAAATATATTTGAAGATTGAAGCAGATTTATATTTCTGAAATGTAAATAATGTGTTTTATCGACCGCATTCAGTTGATGCAAGTATGATCCATCAGTGGTGGTGAGAAACATGTTATGTTTAATTTTCTTTTTCCCTTGTAGTTGAATTTTGTTTCTACAAGAACGTAATTTACAAACTTATTTTCTTGAATAGCGTTTCCGTAACGCTGTTCATTGAGACTTTAACTACTTGTTCATTTTAGGCATGATAATTCTTAAGCCTTAATAAAAATCACTTTTATGCTCTATTGATGTAAAGTAATTAGAAACTTTCTTTCGAACAACCTACTTAAAGTTTCAAAATGTCTGCCATTATGGAATGTCGCTTGTAATGCTTAACCCTGATCAATGTTAGTCCTAACGGTTGTCTTCTGTTCTTCACGGCCATCAGGACCTTTAAACTTTCAAAAATGTATTTAATTTTTTCATTAATTTCTAATGTAGTTGCATGTTAGTTTGAGCACCAACATGCATGTATTTACTGAGTTTCTTGTCGTATTAATTAGGACTTGTAAACCTATCTAAATTTTGAAACTCATCTTTGATCTGTTGCTTATCAACATATTTTGTCTCTTTGAAAAGAAAAGTAATGTATTAATTTTTCTTGTTAAATAAGTTGCTGCTTCAGTTCTGTTGAAACTAAGTAGGTCGTCATAGTGCAGAATTTGCAACTACATATGATTTTATTTTTGTTAAAATCTGTATTTTGTCAAATGTTTGTATCAGTCATGCTGTTGGGGCAGGCTTCACCTTTTACGTTATTTGGTCAATTTTGTTTATTTAATGCAATGTAATTCTCCAGAATTTTACCACAAATTTATTTGAGCTTTTGTTAAGCTAGATGTGAGAAATACATGTCAGTCTAAATGCAGACGGAACACGAGTCTTTAATAATTTTTATCTAATTTTGATTATGTATAATACTTTATCCCTTTCCTGACCTGTCTACAGTCAGTTATATAATAAACTCTGTTTTCTATTCTTTAAGCAATACTTATTTTAAATAAGTGTCTCATTAAATCTTATTCTACACATCGTAAATTTAGTTTAAATAAAATTGGGATATTGCGGTCACATCACAGCGCTTTGTAATTAACAGATTATTTATTAATCATTGGAACAGGATATTTTTGTATGGTGGTTATATCTAAAGGGGATTAAGTTATTATGAGTCATTAAAGAAAATATTAAGGGTTCTAGAATAGTTAACTGAAAGTTATAGCTCCTTAATTGAAAGCTTGCTTAGTTGAGGCAGTGCGTAGTATGATAAATTAATATAGCGGGTTAATCAGTTTAACATTCAGTAAACTTCGTTAACATCTATTCATGTACAATTATATAATTGCATTTGATGTAGGAGTAGCTCATAATTCTTTATGTTATTACAATTTTTGGTTGCTAAGTAATGAGGATAGCAACTTAATGTAATCTAGAATTAATACTGACGCCCACAGGTGTTTACCATTGACTTCAATGACCAGTAGTTGATTTCGCCAGTGTATACTTAGGCAAATTGTTGAGTGTCATGACTTTGAAATTCACCAGTAAAGACATAATTGATATGATAAGATGGACTTTTCTTCAATCCCGTGCAGAACTAGAGAGAAAAACTCTTGATCTATTCATTTCGGCGATGAAGGCATGACTGCAGCGAGGAATTTATTTTAGTGCTCGTAAAGATACTGTCTTTATGGTAAGCCCTTTAATCAGAAAGTTTGAAGAAGCCATGGTTTAGCTTGAGATAGGTTTCATAGAGAAGAGAAAAATCGATTTCCTGCCTCATATAGTTCTGAAATTCGTCACGCTTGCGGAAATCCACATAGTAAAGCAAAGTTTACTTTTGTTAAACATTGACTGTTCGAACATCCATATTGATATTTGTTGGTCGTAAAGAATCCACTCAGGTGTGGTAATTGTCGGCCGAATTCAGTAAATATATACACTTATGTGCTTTCAGTTTGCTTGTACGTTATTTGCAAATCGTTCATGTTCTGTCGCCAAAGGATTTCTTTTGCAAGTTAATTTGCAATCTTTTTTATTTGGGAATGTTAGGGACATTTTTAGCCGTATGATATACTGTATATTGACTTCCACATAAAATGTACGAGAATGAAATGAATATTGGAAAGTCTTGTACCTTAATTTTTGCTTCTGTGCGCAATGAGGATCTTCGATGCAGCACATGGTAGTATCATCAGCTTTGATGTCGAGTCTAATTTGTTTTACTTTTCTTGACACATACTTAACTTCAACAATTTAACATCTGCTTGTGTGCACGGTGATTTATCTATCGGCACAAGCTCCTCGATCTCACTTTTAATTAGCTTGAAATCCTTATCATCAAAACATACAATTATCCTTGAGATATGTAAATCTTTGAGTTATTACGACGATCAGAAGATTAAATTGGTCGAAATTTGAAAGACCTTATTAGATGTGGAAGAATTTCCAATTGCAGAAAATTTTGCTATTGCGGAATTTTCCTATCACATTTTTAACTTCCAGACGTAAGTGAATGGTTAAATTTTAATCAATAATAGCTTAAAACTGCTTTTTTTTAATATCTTCATATAGGATAGATGTTCCAGTAGTTGACAGTGTACCAGTAATTGACAATTCACGATTTAAAGGCCTTTAATAAAGTAACAAGGCATGAAAAGGGACTGTTGTTGCCACCTCTTATTAGACAATGTATTAGGCTTCCCAGAATAACAAAAAACTAGGAACTTTGCTCCCTATTATGACCGCAAACACTTGTTGATTGTTCAGTGCCTTACCGAGTCGAAAAAAATCTTCTAATGAACCACTACGCGAGAGTTTTATTACTTGGACTTATTTCATGAATGTTATGCAATATTTGTTATTAATTTTACGTGAACCTTTTTTGTGTGATCAGTAGACAATACTTCTAGTAGTAACAGAATTTCAGATGACCAATATGTGAAATGTTTTAATCCACTGTCAACTACTAGAACCCAGATATGTAGTGTCACTAGTAATTGACATAACCTGTCAATTATTGATAATTTCTGTGTTTAAAAAAACGAACGAAAATACACTAATATGATTCAGAATGCAGGATAATAATGAAGGAGACATGATGATTTTAAGTTTAGCTTCTTAATTTCCAGTAATTGACCTAGCTGTGCCAATTATGGGAGCTTGACTGTCAATTTCTAGATCACCCACTTTGACATAAATCTTCTAGGCCCTATTCGCCGATCCTTTTGGTTGGTCCTGAATCTTCTCACAGAAACGACCAACAGATAGCCCAGGACATGTTATCTTCCAAGTAGAAAACTACTACTGGTATTCTGTTTACTATGATAAGAAGTAGCATTGGATGAATTGGATGAATTTTGCAAGTAGGAGAATAAACGTCAAAAAACGAGTTTTTCTACGAACAATTTGTTGGCCAAGATCTGATGATATTGCACTACTAGAAATGACCTTCATTTTCTATGGTCCTTGCACTCTACATGGGAGTGGACTGATTTTATTTATTATTCAAAGGGAAAAAAGATAAATGACCTATATGAACAACTTAAGTTTTAAAAAACACAATTTTAAATTAATGTTAAATAACTTTATACATTCTTAATAAAACTTGATTTCATCAGCTACTTTTGAATGTTGTCAATTTTTTTTAATAAAAATATATAATAAAATGTGTAATTAAAATATTGTCAATTACTGGTGAAACTGCCTGTCAACTTCTGGTGCATTAACTGTCAACTAATGGTGATTCATGCATTAGTTAGGAAAAAATGTAATAAATCAAAAGCTTTTAAAGATATAAAAATTGTTTTGAGATTGACACATTCTGCATTATATTTACAATTTAATGGTATAACTAGAAAAGTTTCAAAATGGAATTTGATTTACGTACACAATTTCGTTTCACAGTAATGTCTTAAACTATCAATTACTGGTACATCTACCCTATTTTCTTTTTTCTTTGTCAATGCTTCTTCTGCGTTCATATTCCTCCATTCGATGATATTTTACGAATTCTGAGAGAATACTTACATGTTGACTGAAGTCAGCATAGTCGCTAACCTTTATTCATATAATGTTACTAGAAGCGAACCCACCCGTTTGTATAATCTGGAAATAACCCATTGTTAAATTTTTTCTTTGTTGTGACAACGTCCACCGTCGACGATTTTATATAAATGATGATCAACCTTTTCAGGGCATTTCTCTCTTAAACCTGCCTACTTCCTCAATCCGTCTAATTATAAAATATATAGAATAGAAAAAAATATGATATCACACAGAACTTCTGATAAACTTTTCATAAACAAAACTTGTTTTTTATTTAAAATTGATATTTGAAAATACTCTACGCCAAGGTAAAAATGTGATATTGTCCCTAAGCTTAAAACGTCTTTAATTAATAAATATGC
This sequence comes from Rhysida immarginata, assembly GCA_023313115.1. Taxonomy (NCBI): domain Eukaryota; kingdom Metazoa; phylum Arthropoda; class Chilopoda; order Scolopendromorpha; family Scolopendridae; genus Rhysida; species Rhysida immarginata. The sequence goes on along the minus strand of JAHWFO010070218.1, from coordinate 1,084,807 downwards.
ATAAGGATAAGAATATTTGATTGAAAAAAAACTAATTAATTCCTCTAAGAAAAACTTTAATCACTTTTCTCTACTTAACGTTTTAAGTGCTTTAAATTAAGAACGAAATCCTAATGTAGCATTACCGGATAATTTTTTTGAATAAAAATTAAAATAACTGTGAAAATGAATGAAAGGTTCCTTCCTCGTTCATGAATCCTACTCTAAAGCTGATTCCATCTAATATTCCGGGTGCTGGTTTCCTCGCTAAATTCATTTAAAAAGCAATAATGTCATTTAATTTTCTTTTTTAAAAAATTTTTCCTCCAACTTTGAATGGGAACATTTTTTTCCTTTCTAATTTGAATATTTTTGTATTAAATCCATAAAACATGAAGAGAAACTCTAACATCTACCAATCTTGTTTTTACTCTCCTGAGGAATTATTTCGTTTTGAAAATCTTTCTTTGATGGAAGTGATTTAAATATCCATCATCTATTACATAGTCACACACAGACACAAACACACAAGCATACGCGTGCACACTCACGTTCTGTCTCTTTGGTTTTCATTTTGTATAATGCGTTTCCGATTGAAATCCATTACAGTTTTTTCATATTTTTCTCTATATTTCGCCAGATATTGCTTGAAATTAAACACAAGTCTAAGGCGTGTGCGTTGCGTATAATATTTTTAAGTTAAGATTAATGTTTTTCACCTATTAGATTTAATTGTCAATATTATATAATCATTCCTAGAATGAAGATGAAAACTATTGGACATAAAACGATAAAAAGCAAAACATTCTTTACTTGAATTATAATCAGCGGACAATTTTTTCAAAAGGGCACTTTTTCAAACAATAACGAGATACTAAAACTATTTTATTATTATTTAATAAACTTTATTTTAAGGAATGATTTAATGTATTTGTGCGTGCGTACTTTTGTGTGTGTGTGCGGGTGTGTGTGTGTGCGCGCATCTCATTCCGTAAATAACAGTCGAAGATTTATACTATAACAACAACTTTATTTCTTTAATTAAAGAGGTTAATAGGAAAATTGAGCTATTCATTATTTTGGTAAAAATTGAGTTATTGGTGCAATAATGGATTATCATATCATCTTCTGTTGTTATATTAACTTGATGTTTAATAGTTTCATTTTTCTGTTCAGGAATATTTTTTTCTTTTTCTTTTTGCTTGATTGATAATATTCACTATAGAATTACCATGGAACATTAAAGAATGACATAACCATGTACCAAAAGGTAAAACTAGTTGCCGTCACATAAACCATTTGAAACTTAATATTTTCAAAAATTTTGAATAACATTAGAACAAATTCCACTGAATCAAATTTGATCGTTTTTGAACTGATTCCTTCGGAGGGGGGGGGGGGCGGCGCCTCGATTTAGGTGTCGTTGACAGTTTTTTTTTTAGAAATATTGAACAAGTATTTTTTTTATTTTTTGATCCGACATGTATTTCTTGAGATATTCACTTTATTTAACGTTCGTTTACCCGTCTTCGATTTTTGTCGAGAACACCTACATGTATGAAAAAAAAAGTGATATCAATCGTAGGTCAGATTAAAGTATTTTTTCGTGGGGAATCCAAATCCGCAATAAAAAATGGGGGTTCCCATGGGGGTTCACATTACAAACATTTTCTGATCCGATGCGTAGTTTTCGAGATGTTTCAATGTTTTCACTTAAATCGAATACACTGCATATTCATTCGTGGCATGCGTTACGAGTTGTTTATGAAAATTTCTAATAATAACATAATGGTGTAATTAGAATAGGTACCACTGAATCAAATTCGATCAATTTTAATTATTCATTCATGACGTATTATTATGAATTTTTGATGTATTGCATACAATTTCTTAAGATTAAAAATTTGTGTGTATCATAATGATGACCTTAGAACATGTACTATTGAATCAGTTTCGACAATCTTCGAAATATATTTATCGATTGGCGAAAACAGTAATTAATAACGTTATATTCGTCCATTGCTCGTTGTTGAGAGTTGTTTGGTATATAACTTACCATATCTTGGCATTGAAAATTTCTAAGGGGTATCAAAACGGTACCTTTAGAGTACGTGCTATTGTACCGATTTCGACCATCTTCGAACTGGTTCGTGCGATGAACCATATTTATCGATTGGCGAAAAAAGATTCTGAAAATCCTTCATACGCTTCTAGAAGATCGAGTTAAACACGGGCAGGCAGACACATTCCCCCAGTAAGAGCATAAAGCACCTTTCGGTAATTAAGAAAACTAAAATATCGAAAAAAAGCACCTATGAGGGATAGGCCCCTTTTTCCATTAATTCTGTCAATTGTTAACAAGATTGTATCAGACCGTGAAAAATATTAAAATTTACTTGTTGAAACTAGCATCGAACTAAGCTTACAATGGGAAAATCAACTAATTAAAAACTTATTTAATCAAATCATATTTTTAATACGTGAATCAAATATTTCATAATTGCATCAAAAATGCGCAACTTCAGCATTAAATTAAAAATCTAGTGATTTGGCAATTACATCAAAGATCGCGCAATTTCATAATTAAATATTTAGTCCGTTTAAAAATGATTGGCACTACAATTTGCTCCTCATGGTAATCATTTATTGTTCATCGCTTTTGTCATCGCCTAAGGAGTTTGCGTATTGATGCAGCAAACCATTCTTTGAGAGTATCCTGGTACTACTTCTGGACAATCTACTGAACCTTGATGTTGGAGGAGAACATCGCCGCGCTGGTCCTCATTATCAAGTCGGACTCGCGAGGAATCTTCTCTGATTTGCGCGCAATTGTTAAACGCTCACTACCTTTGCTTTTTTCAACACAATTTTGCCGATTTTAAACTCCGATATTTGCCGAAAAACGACCCTGCGACTTCACGAGTATAAAGCATCGACTCCTTCCATGCAAAGAAGCCACACTGTACATTATTGCAAATGATTTTCTGCTTCCATGATACCTCGCTTTTTCTGAAACGCACCCGTAGACTTTTACATACGACGGAACAACTTTATTGCTATGGGATGCAATATCATCGGATAGCAGTACGCGGCACTACAGCATATCTTCCACGAAACACCAGGTTCGCATTTCAAACTGCTACTTTTCGAGAGTTATGAGGAGAGTGCCAATCATTTTTTGACCTCCACTTTTTATCAAAGGGCAAGTTCATATTACACTACTGTTTATAAAAATCGCAACACCCTGATGGAATGGTCTAATCCATATGCAATTTGCAATATTTGCATACAATGGGTCAGAGTATAAATGATTAGATTTTCAGAGTAATTGCTTGAAAGAACACCATGCCTCGACGACGACGAAGGGTACCATATCAACAGCTGACAGACTTTGAAAGAGGACGCATAATTGGTCTGCGTGAAGCGGGATGGTCGTATCGTGACATTGCTGCTCGTGTAGGACGTAATGCAACGACAATTATGCGTGCATGGAGGCAGTGGAGCGAAGAGAACAGGTCACACCGAAGACCAGGCTCAGGAAGACCCAGCACGACGACACCGCAAGATGACAGACACCTCTATCGCATGTGTGTAGCAGATCGTACAGTGTTAGCACAACAGTGGGATGCTACAGTAGGCAGGACAATGTCTGCTAGCACTGTACGACGCCGTTTGATTTCCAGAGGATTGATGGCACGAGTACCATTTTTTGCGGATTCCTTTGACTCAAAACCACCAGCGCCTCAGGTTGCAATGGGCCCATCAACACCAACAGTGGCAAGCTGAATGGCAACAAGTTGTGTTTTCGGATGAGTCAAGGTTTAACTTGCAGCACCATGACGGCAGGATACGAGTCAGGAGACATCGTGGCTAGCACGACCTTCCAGAATGCATCCTGCATCGTCATTCAGGACAAACGCCAGGGGTGATGGTGTGGGGTGCAATCAGTTACCATGGCCGTTCCCGTCTGACCAGAATCCATGGCAATCTGAACAGTGACCGGTACATCAGGGAAGTTGTGCAACCCGAGGTCATCCCCTTCCTGCAGAACCTTCCAGGCGCTGTATTCCAACAGGACAATGCCCGACCGCATGTGGCCAGAAATGTCCTCGCCTTTTTCCAAGCACATCAGACGCCCTTGTTCCCCTGGCCTGCTCGTTCACCAGACATGTCTCCAATCGAACATGTGTGGGACAGGGTTGCTCATCGATTGGCTCGTCAGACTCTGCAGCAGCAACTGTGGATGAACTGTATACCCATGTAGACAGAGCATGGCAGGACATTCCCCAGGCCCTTATTCAGAGCTTGTTTGACTCAATGCCACGACGTTTAGAGGCTGTAATTGCATCCCACGGTGGTTTCACCCGATACTAATGTGACAATAAAACGCATTGTATTGACCTGAAAATCTAATGGTTTCTTTTCTGACCCATGATATGCAAATGCTCCAAATTTAATGCAGATTGGGCTATTCCATCAGGGTGTTGCGATTTTTATAAACAGTAGTGTAGTTATAATAAACTAAATCACGAAACTTTTTCTCTTGAAAATCCTTAAGGATTATATAAAAAAATCTACACTCTAATTTTCAACATCAAAAATGAGACATCTTCTTACTCAATGAAGAAAATCAAAAATGAGACGTCTTCTTATTCAATGAAGAAAATGGTAATGGCCAATTGAATTCAAAATTCTATTATAGGCACTGTTGCAAAGGAAAATTAGCAATGTCTAAATATTATTTCAAACTATAAACTAGATAAACTATAAACTATAAACAGAAGTTTGCTTCCGAAGTTGTAACAATGATCAACATATTTTAAAGTCTATATGTTTATCCTTTATTTACAGCTTTAGCAATAAGCTATTTCTAAAAATGAACCTTGACACGTAATTTTTTTTAATCGATATATTATTGGATATAGGTCTTACTTATATTAGTTTCAATTCAGAATTTTATTATCACTCCGTGGTGTTCCCTAGTAAGGCACTTCTCATTTCGTATGACCAGCTTTTGATTTCCATCGACATAGTAATCGGCCGCTTCATTTGCTTATCAATCCAGCACAACCGTTTTGACGTCGTCATCGTCGTCATAGCGCTCACCGCCAAAATGCTTCTTTAAATGCAATGATAATCGTTGGGGTATTGGTCACTTGTATACGGATGGTGATGAAGCTGTTCCCAGCCAAATGATTCCTGTGTAACGTACGAGCAACCTATATTTGGTAACAGTAACAATTTGGCTTAACGGTTGGTTAGGTTAGGTTAGATTTGAAAATCCGACATTGTAACTCTCGAGGAAAGTCAGAGTTCTTCTCGATTAGTTTTGTGCAACTCAGTCTGGAGTGATTAGCAAATTAGGCGACCGATTTCTATGAGGATGGAATTCAAAAGCTGGTCGTACGATTCGATAAGTGCTTTAATATAGGTGAAAATTACGTGTAAACGTAGATTAAGGTCCAGGCTTTTATAAAAATTTAGGTGTTAAAATTGTCTTTTTTATATCAAAATGGTGTTTACTTAAAAACTCGCCTTGTATAATAATCGATTCATAGTGGCGAGTCAAGAACGAAAAAATGCTACTTTCTGTTTATCTTTTAGGTATTTGTGACATCAGTTTGTATACAAATCGCTTTGTTGTAGCATAATAACCGTATGTCAGAATGGTTGAAAAAGACATTCCATGACTGTCATAAAACGATTTGTATTCATTGTTAACTGAATTGCTTTGTATTTTACCATGATCGTTGAGCAATAAAATAGACATAGTAAATTTGAAAGGAATTAAATATATTTGTTTTTATTAAGAACTTTAGGTAATTTTAAATTCTCAAATTTAAAAATTACTTCTGCGTCACAGCTTCTTTTGGAATGTTTGCAAGATATTTTTCTTTACCTTGATAATTTAAACTTAATGTAGAATAATTAAGTACGACCTCAATGCAGTGGTATTAGATGCAGCATTTGGTTTCATGAAGTTCTGCATTTAATATTTAATTTGAAATCAATAAGGCGTAAGAAAGATCTTTAAATTTATGTAAACACCCAAATTTAGTGAATTTAAAAATATTTTCTATTTAGATAATTTTGCGCGAATAACGTTGATGATAATTTTTAATTTCTATTGTTTTTATTTTTGATATATCAGTTTTATCTTTTTAGAAGTCGTTCTGGACTCATAGTATTGGTATTTCAAAAACACGTTTACGCATAAAATTGAATATAGTGCTTTACAAAGAAATTAATACAAGTACATCTCATAATAGAGTACAAGTTGCCTGAAAACCATTAGAACTTCCGTATTTGGAAACGTATAAATGATATGATAGCAACAAATACTTGTTCAACAAACATGTGTATTTCTCTCAAAGAGATTCCAACGAACAGAAATACGAAATACATGTTAATGATTGCTAGCAATAAATATTTTTATGAAGCACTCTGTACTTTATCATTCCAAATTTATTTCTAAATACTTACGTAGCTCAGTGAAATATAATTAGGATTAGGCCTAGTAAAATACAAAAATCAATAGCGATAGTAGTTTAATTAGAAGTCCTATATTGGGATCTTTTTACATAATTTCTATGACCTAGATGAGAAAATGGTTCACTTTAGAAAATGATCTTTGCAAGTCCAAATGCTGCCAAATAAAACCATTTCGTTTTAAGTTGCCCAAAGGGAAACATTTCAAGTTAAACTCAATTATAGAGGCATCACTAAATTCGTTTTCAGAGTCGACTTCTGTTGTTATTCGGTAATTAACTGTAACAGCATTGAGTTAGTTTTCTTGTATTTATTTCTTTATTTGAGCACTCAGTTAAACTGATAATCATCAAAGTTAAAGGTAAACTCTATAATCTTATTCTTCAAAGATAATACATGTTTAATATACAGGACGATTCTCAATGTGTGTAGAAAATAAAACAACTTCCGCATTAAGGTTGTGCAAAAAATATCATATGAACATAGTTTATATTCCAAATAGGTATAGAATTTCAACAGATCAAGGTTTTGTAAATTGTAATAGGGAAGTTGCATGAAAATCCCAAAAAAATTATAGCTGTTTGATTGATCAACATAAAGATATGGATGTTCGTTTTTCTAAATTATACATAGTTTTTTTTTTATATCACACTTTTTTCTCAACCTGACCTCTACAAGGAAATGCCGAAGTTTTTAAAAATCTTTATGAATGCATTCTGTATAGCAATCAAAAATTTTTAAATGTACCCACATATTTTACTTTTAGCAAAAAAAACAACAAAAAAACCCCAAAAAAACAGTGAATGTTATTGCAATTCTCCAGTATAGAAACTTCTGCACTGGATTTTATTATAAAATTATATAATAATTTAGCAGGAAATTATGGCATCATATATTTGGCTCCATGACGTCATAACTGTTTGGCATCAGTTTCTTGTTTCCTGTCCAACTGTAGCACAGCAACAACGTGTGTGTGCTTTGTATGCTAAACTTTATAGAGAAATAGTCCATCATTTCATGTTTTTCTTCAAAAATTCCGCCAGCGACATTAATATAGTTTGATAACATTATGAAATGCCAATGGAAAAATCTTAAGTATGAAAGAAAACTAAAGTTTGACAATTGTCAAATCTTCTGGTTGGAATTTAGAAGAATGAGTGACAAGAGCAGATCCTAAAACATTATGAATCTTAATAAAGATGGCACTGCAGAAGGGAACTCCTTTGAAGAAAACAGAGTGTAAATCCTTTTTGTATATTTTTTGTAAAATAAACGTATTCCATGAAGAGTTAACTAGTAAATGCACCAGAACAAGTTTTGATTAAAAGATGTAAAAGTCAACAATACCCAAGTTTAAGGTGAATTAGAATTTTGGGATCATGACTGTTTAGATGATATAACACTTATTTATTATTGTATAAAACATTGTAAATAAAAAGCAAGCAATAAAATTATTATTCACAACAATTGGTCTTATCCTGTTCCAATAGCTTAAGAATACTAATATTTAATACCATCTATAAGGCAAAATAATTATTATGCATTTAATTAATTAACCAAGACTCATCATTAAATATGGCTGCAAACACAAAAAAATTAATGTTGTAAAAGTAAACAAGAGAAAGCAATGCCTCGTAACACTAGCTTAATAGAGTATGAATGGGGGCAGATAGATGCACTGAATGTCCCTGGAGTTAGTGCAAGAGGTATAGATCGGTCACATCAGGTAGTTTTGAGTTACTTAAAATCTGGCCCACTATATGGTCAAAAAAGGGATCTGGAAGACCGCATAAAACCACTGACCTTCAAAAACAGGGCCTATATTAAAAGACTCAATGATCCAATATCATTTTTACGTCAACTGGCCGATTCTGAAGATGTTTCCGTTTCCAAATCAACTCTGCAGAGGATCTTAAAAAATTCATTATCACTTGTTTACAAGTGATAAAACGAAAAGTACAACCTACCCTGCCGTTACACCATAAAGAAAAACGGATGTGTTTTGCCCAAGAAATGATGGCATGGAAAGAATATGGGAAATGTCTGAAGAAATCAATTCCAAACGACAACAGGGAGAAGGATCTGTCATGCATCTGGGCTGGAGTTGGGTTCAGTAGTCGAACCAATCTGGCTCATGAAGGCCGAATGAAGGCTACAGATTACCAACACATGCTTGATCTTAATCTTCTCCCATGTGGTGATAGAAATGAATGGTTTCTGGTTAATAGGGTGCAAGTGTTCGACTGGCCTGCCCTATCGCCCGATATTAATCCCTTGGAAAACTTCTAGGGAGTTTTAGCCAGGTCGGTTTATGCAGGCAGCAAACAGTCTCAATATGTAGCCGAATTGCTGTGTGATTTGATGACTGCCTGAGATAAAATTGATCCCGCCTTTCTTCAAACTTAGTCAAAACCCTTCCAAACAGAATTTTCGAACTTATTGAGAAAAAGGGAGGATTTATTGGTCATTTAATATTAGTAGTCTTATACTTTTGGGACAGGATGAGACCAGTTGATATGAAATATATTTTTGTTGTTTATGTTTTATTTACAATTTTTTGTACAATAATAAATAAGTGTTGTATGCATCTATAAATCTGAGGATGAGTTCACTAGATGCATTTTTATAAAGAAAAATGTGGTGTCCTTTTTTTTCGGGATACGCCTTAGAATCCAATTCATTGAAATGTTTTATTTTTTTCAGTTCTAATCTCATTCCACTATGTATGTTATTTTGGTCCGTAATTTTTATCAGAATTTACCGCATAACATCTGATAAGCTACTACTTTTGATAAAGGCGAATAAATAAATAAATTTATAAACGTTTCTCTTGGACGAAATATATTTTTATCTTATTTACAGTATTTAATCAGTTCATTGGTATTTTGAATTTTATTGTATTTCATTTAATAAATATAAAGTTTACCCTTTGGCCTAAATTTATATTTTGGAGCTTCACTTTATCTGAAAGTTTTAGCTTTAACATAAGTTTTATTTCAAAATCAGTTCTGCCATAAAGTTGTGAAATAGAAAGATGGACGAATGCAGAGTGAGTTCAATGAAAATATAGCCTTTTCTGTTTGTTATAATGTAGTCAGATTTATTGATCAAAATATATAAATTTAAAATTTTGATGTAGCTTAGAAGCGGAACCAATTTTGATTATATAACTGATGGAACATGTCCTTCATAAATTTAATATTTTTATTGTTGTTGCGACGTAAATCAAATGGCAAAGTACGTTCTGTAATAAACAACATCTCTAAAACTTTTCCCAAAATTTATGGATTGACATTTTCAAATCACGTTGGAAACTTTTACACATGCAACATTTATACATTTCCTAACACGGCATTATTTTTTTCCAGGAATAAAATTAATAATCAGTCGACGAGAGGCAGGAAGAACATTGTGCAACATCATTTATTATTGGAACTATGAAATTTTCAATTAAGAGATTCCATTTGCAAACCGCAAATTTCAGTTCCAGGCCTGAAAAGACGAAATTTGGTTGTCAAACTATTGATCAACGAGATCGATGCCTTTGTCAAAGCCTTGTGCCGGATATAGAGCTGTCAGATTACAAAACGAGTTTTCCAACATTGGTGGGGTAATCTCTTATTTACGAGTGAATTTAATGTTGTTTTGCTTATTAATATATGCAGCGAGGATTGCATGGCATGCGGTGAAGCAAAATACATTATGGAAATGGAAGTTAAACGAAAAGAACTTTAAATTAATTGATTGGGAATTTTGGATGCTGGCGGAGACTTCCATTATAATCATTGTAATAAATTTCTGGGAATCGTAATTCGGTTTGTGAACGTTTTGCTTCAATAGTGATTTCAAATGCTTTGCCTTAATCTTTTCGCATCACGGCAATTAATGCAACTTATTACATTGCTCTGTGAAATTTTAACTTTTGAAATAAGTACCAAAAGTCACTGGCGTTACGATCTGATATTTGTTAGTTTGTTTACATTAAAACGCATTAAGTGAATTTTCAAGTTATTTTTACATTTAAATTATCTTTTCTCATATTTATGAAGTGAAGATGGTAGCATGCTAATTGGTTTCCGAACGACATTCATAAACTAAAGTTATTATACCATACACTGTTAAGTTAGATGAATAAATTCAAAGCGATTTTGATATAAAAATTAAAAGCATTCAAATGACAAAAATTATATGCTTCTGAAACAAATTGATGAAAACTACATAGACAAAGAAAGGTAATGGTTAAATAATATTAAATTATTTAACGACAAAAAATAATCGATCATGTTAAGAGATATTTAATGGCCTCATATTTACATAGAGCTTAAACTTTCAACATTATTTTAGAAAATAATTAACGTGAGCACTTTCGAAACTTAGAACGCGTTAACAGTAATATGAAAATCGAAATCCCGTGTGTTTAATGCAAATCGATTGCCTGGAAAATTTAAATGGGACCAGCTCTGTGTGAGTTTCAGTCATTAAATCGATTTGGATGAAGGGATTTCTGAGCCAAAGGTGGCTAAGAAGTTCTCTAAGCAACATTATCAAAAACGGGAAGAGCGTCCTTATTTTTTTTGCACAAAAGACCTACCGGAATGGGAGAGGAAGCTTCAGTTAACTAATCCCCAGCTGCCCTTATCATCAAACTTCGGGTATCGGTTGGTTTCGAAGAATATATTTTTTTTAATTTTTTTTCCCTTTTACTTTTTAGTTAACACTGTGAGCGGTGGGTGCAAGTGAAATCATAAGCTTAATGTGGATTAATATACAGGGTGATTATAAAAGATTCACCGGGTTTTAAAAGACTGTATTGCACAAAGTAAAACACACTAAATAATGAGTGTTACATGAAAAGAACCAGAAACTGTCCATATTTTAGTCGTTACACTATAAATGTTCAATGTGCGCCCCCTTTGTGCTATCAATAGCTTGGAAGCTATAAGACTTCAAAACCCGATAGAATCACTTATAATCATCCTTTATCATACTCGAGTGAAAGCAATAATATTCTTGATTAAAATCATTGGAAATTTCCGAATCCAGAGTGATTAAAAGTATACAGTATATTATATAAAAATTGGTAATTAAAATTAATGTAATTTACCCGCTGTTAAAATTATCATGGATATTACCATCCATAAGCTTTGCATTTTCTTAATCTTCCATAGGATAATCTTCTAAAAAAAGCGTGAAGAAGAATTAAACTTGCACACTTAATTTTTTACCTTATTTTAGAGGACCTTATTTTGAATATATTTTCCCAATAAACTGGTGGTGGAAAATGAATCCTTGATATATTAAAAAATGTCAAATATCATACATGTCTGAGACATCCTCATAATACTGTCTCTCTTGTTGATGTATTTCCAGAAAACGGAGAAATTAGAAAACTTGAGAGTGATGTCACAACGTTTTTAATAACCAAATAGTACATGTGTCACGGAATTTTAATGATTCCGTGAACAAAGATGATCGTCTGCGC